>APFE030458188.1:62127-103445 GCA_000404065.3 Pinus taeda
TTATTATTATTGAGCCCCATGATCCATGATTTTAGGAAGAGCTTGCCTATATAAGAGGAAGGAGATCAGTTGGCTAGCGCATGCTTTTGGGTTGATCATCTTATTAGAGCTAGATCTGAAATACTATGATCTCTTGGAGTAATGTCTAGATCTAAATAAGGCGAATCTACTGATAGGTTGAGATCACTTCAGCGCATGAGCAGATCTGTAGATCTGTAAGTCTGGGTTATTCTTGAAGTCTTGAAATTATGTATACTCGCAGGCACGCAAATGCAGTGAAAGAAAAGCGCGGAGATACGCAGGCACAAAAGCGCTGCAGGTGCGGAGGTGCACGGCGCCACAGAAGGCGCAGCTGCGGAGGTGTGTGGCACCACAGAAGGCGCAGTACGTGGGTGCGCAACGCAACAGTGGTTCAGGTGCGTACGCACAGGAAAAGTACGTGGCACGATAGTCTTTCTGAGTGCGTGACTACAATTGCAGTACGCGGCGTGATAGTGTATCTGGGTGCGTACTGTACGCAACGCGGTAGAAGAAGCAGTGCGTGGGCACGCGGCATAGTAGAAGGAACTCTACGGGTATACGCAGGGAAGCAGAAGGTGAAGTGCGTAGTGACGCAGGCCAGAGAAAAGAAAATTGCGTATCTGTCTCATGACTTTCTATTGACTGAATTTTTCTGTTGATAAGGTGTTCTGGGTTTAGTTCTGTTTTGGTGATCTGGTTACTGCTGTTGACTGTGAAATATTGATGATCATTTGATGTTTATGAAAAGTGGTCCTTGTAAGAAAAGAAGTAGGGGGTTGTAGCTCCCTTCCAGGAGAGACTGGAAAACAAGAGAGGTTGTATTCTCTGCAGGTTGGCGCCTCGGTACTGGTAAAGGACTGCACCAGTACAAGACCTTTGTAAAAGGAGTTTCTAATTTGAAAGAAGATAGAGACATATATTGCAGCAGGTGGTTTTCACCCACATTGGGTTTCCACCTTATATCTGGTGTTCTTTGATGTGACTATCTGTTTTTTTTTCTTGTTCATGCTCATTATTTCATGGTACTGATATGCAAGAATAATTCAAAGTGTAAATAAGGAATATTTGTTAAAAGAACTAGATAATACTGATTCACCCCCCCTCTCAGTATTATTTTCAACATAATTACCAAGCCTTCCATAGAATTTAATTTAGAATAATTTGCATTTTAGAAGGATGAATAGGGCTACCTCTAACACAATGAATAAGGCATAATAAGATGACATGTGATAACATGCCCATTCATTATGGAAAATTTTGCAATGAGTACCTAATTTACCTATGTTAAGGAATATAGTATGAATGAATAAAGGAAACAACCCCCAATCGTTTGGTGCCGTAAGAGCCAACCATAATATTAATAAATTTGTAGGTGAATAAGGAGGACTACAAACAAAATGATGACCAAATCCTGTGAAAAGGAAGGTTTTAGAACCTTCTCCTTACCTTTCAAAGGTAGAAGGAGATACATTCTACCTCTTGAAGGGAAAGGAGAGATTGACAAACTAGTTAGTGGGAAGCCTATTTTTTAAGGTAATTATCAAGACAACCTGGTGGTTGAACCAACAAATTACGGAAAGACTGAGGAATCAAGGGTTATAGAAAGATAAAATTTCTCTAAAATCACTATGGCAGATGAAGAAGTAGCCTCCAACATGAATTCCACATTAAACATATCGAAATTGAAGCCCTGATGAAGAACATCCCTCTCTCTAGTCTTCCTAACTTCCATGTGCTACCCAGTGAAGATCCTAACACCTTTTTATTTAAATTTGATGTACCATGCCAAAGCTATGATTACATCTCAATACTTATAAATTGAAACTATTTCCTAATACTCTTAAGAATTTTGCATTACACTAGTTCATGGCACTTGGTGGGTAGAATATCAACACTTGGAATAATATGAACATTTTTTTCTTTCAAAAACACCAATATTACTATAAGGGGAGGGACATTCAAGAGGAAATCCTTAGAATGACTCAGAAAGAGGTTAAAAGTTTGGAGGATTATATTGAATGGTTCTAGTACAATCTTCAAATGTCCAAAATCAAGTTGAAAAAGGACAATTTATGAATCATATTACTTAAGGGGATGAAGGATGAGTGCATATATCTTTTGAACATCATGGGTAGAAGATATATCTCCCAAGAAGAATGCAATGATGTGAATTGTGTCGAAAATATTTAAGAACAAAATTGAAGAAAGGCAAGGGATCAAGAGATATCCTCACTAATATTAACAAATTGGTTGTAGGATGAACCTCTCAAATAAAATCGGTGACATGTTGGACAACTTCAATATAGATATCCTCAATTACTAAGCAATGCAAATTAGCACTTTGCATACTTATCAAAAATAGGAAGAAGTTTCCAAAATCATTAGCATTTTTTTGCCCATAGTGTAGACAAAATCATCCATTGAGGGAATGTTCACTTAACACTATTAGATTCTATAGTACTTGTGAGAAAAAACACTCTACCAATAGTTTCCCCTCCTTACTAGAATTGAAATTAGTTGGTTTACCAAGATCCTCAAGAAGAGACATGTCAAATTTGTTTCACCGCCTAGTAGCAGCCCTGGAAACCATGACCAACACGTATGAGTCAAATCCCCCTCTATTTTCAAATAATTGTTGGCCTATGAAACAATTTCAATATTCTTCTATGTCTTATCCTTGGTCTCCTCTAATGTAATGGTAAAACTAGACACCCCAATGAGCCCATGAGTATCAATAGTGTGATAATTGCAATATAAACCATTAGGGAAACCCACAAACCCCCCCGGCCCCCATCAGTAAAAATCTTCTCAAGGGAATAAAAAATTTCCCTAATTCCCTCAACAACCACAATTGCCACCAGTCAATCCTATTACTCCCACAAGACCACAATTACTAGTGCAACCTGCTCCTAGCCCCAACAATAAACCTGCTTAGGACACTTACATAGTTGAATGGCCCCAGTATTGTACATAGTCCATTTTTCTTATTACATGTCAACGAATCTAATTGCAATCAAGAAAAACATTAAAGAATAATGCTTCTCCAATTATCACTAAACAAGATGAAGAGGAAGTCAATAATCCCATAAAAAACCATAATAAAAGGCAACCCAAGGAAAATCTACTTAGTAGCTCACAATCTAACCTTCCTAAAATTCCACCCAAACTTCATACTTTAGACATTAAACCTCATTTCTAGTAATATTAGGCTTAGAAAAACCTGTAGTCTAGATTGAATTTGACCTATGGCCCACATATATGTTGCATGATAGCCTTGAAATAAAAAGGCTTACCTTGATTGATAATTAATGTTGAGGCAAATTGTTTGATTATTATGAGCATTTAATTTGCATTATCATTTTTGGCATCATTACCCATGATGCTTTGAAGGCACAATTGTACATCAACCATTAATTTTAATAGGAAATTAGTAAGCATAATTGTTGGAAGGAGGTTAATTACCAAGCCTTCCATAGAATATCATTTAGAATACTTTGCATTTTAGAAGCATGAATAGGGCTACCTCTAACACAATGAATAAGGGATAGTAAGATGACATGTGATAACATGCGCATTCACTGTGGAAAATTTTGCAGTGAGTACCTAATTTACTTATTTTAAGGACTATAGTATGAATGAATAAAGGAAACAACCCCCAATCGTTTGGTACAGTAAGAGCCAACCATAATATTAATAAAGTTGTAGGTGAATGAGGAGGACTACAAACAAAAGGATGACCAAATCCTGGGAAAAGGAAGGTTTTAGAACCTTCTCCTTACATTTCAGAGGTAGAAGGAGATACATTCCACCTATTGAAGGGAAAGGGGAAATCGACGAACTAGTTAGTGGGAAGCTTGTTTTTTAAGGTAATTATCATGACAACTTGATGGTTGAACCAAAAAATTACGTAAAGACTAAAGAATCAAGGGTTATAGAAAGATAAATTTTCTCTAAAATCACTATGGTAGATGAAGTAGTGTCCAACATGAATTCCACATTAAACATATCGAAATTGAAGCCCCGATGAAGAACATCCCTCTCTCTACTCTTCCTAACTTCCATGTGCTACCTAGTGAAGATCCTAACACCTTTGTATTTAAATTTGATGTACTATGCCAAAGCTCATCTCAATACTTATAAATTGAAACTATTTCCTAATACTCTTAAGAATTTTGCACTACATTGGTTCATGGCCCTTGGTGGGTATACCGTCGACACTTGGAATAATATGAACATTTTTTTTCTTCAAAAATACCAATATTACTTTAAGGGGAGGGACATTCAAGAGGAAATCCTTAGAATGACTCATAAAGAGGTTAAAAGTTTGGAGGATTATATTGAATGGTTCTAGTACAATATTCAAATGTCCAAAATCAAGTTGAAAAAGGACAATTTATGCATCATATTACTTAAGGGGATGAAGGATGAGTGCATATATCTTTTGAACATCATGGGTAAAAGATATATCTCCCAAGGAGAATGAAATGATGTGAATTGTGTAGAAAATTTTTAAGAAAAAAAATCGAAGAAAGGCAAGGGATCAAGAGATATCCTCACCAATATTAACAAATTGGTTGTAGGATGAACCTCTCAAATAAAATAGGCAACATATTGGACAACTTCAATATAGATATCCTCAATTCCTAAGCAATGCGAATTAGCACTTTGCATAATTATAAAAAATAGGAAGAAGTTTCCAAAATCATTATCATTTTTTTTCCCATAGTGCAAATAAAATCATCCATTGAGGGAATTTTCACTTAACACTATTAGATTATATAGTACTTGTGAGAAAAAACACTCTACCAATAGTTTCCCCTGCCTACTAAAATTGAAATTAGTTTACCAAGATCCTCAAGAAGAGACATGTCAAATTTGTTTCACCTCCTAGTAGTAGCCTTGGAAACCATAACCAACACATATGAGTCAAATCCCCCTCTATTTTCAAAGAATTATTGGCCTATGCAAAAATTTCAATATTATTCTATGTCTTATCCTTGGTCTCCTCCAATGTAATGGTAAAATTAGACACCCCAATGAGCCCATGAGTATGAATAGTGTGATCATTGGAATATAAAACCATTAGGAACCCACAAAGCCCCCAACAAAGCCCCCACCACAACCCTCCCCCCACCCCCACCCCTCCCCCCATCAATAAAAATGTTCTCAAGGGAATATAAAGTTTCCCTAATTCCCTCAACAACCACAATTGCCACCAATCAATCCTGGTACTCCCCCAAGACCACAACTACTAGTGCAACCTGCTCCTAGCCCTGACAATAAACCTGCTTAGGACACTTACATAGTTGAATTTTCCAAGTATCGTACATACTCCATTTTTCCTATTGCATG
Source organism: Pinus taeda (assembly GCA_000404065.3). Lineage (NCBI taxonomy): Eukaryota > Viridiplantae > Streptophyta > Pinopsida > Pinales > Pinaceae > Pinus > Pinus taeda. The sequence goes on from APFE030458188.1 coordinate 67,501, forward strand.
TCAAGGAATCTAATTACGATCAAGGAAAACATTAAATAATGAGGCTTCTCCAATTATCATTAAACAATATGAAGAGGAAGTCAAGATGTACTAAAAATCCCGACAAAAAACCAAGAGAGCTTGAAACCATTCATGTAGTTGGATAACTAGTAGACTTAATGTTAGGAAAATTTCTCACTACTAAGTACGATGACATTGGAAACCCAATTATGGATGTTAAAATCAACAATGAATACATATCCAATCCTTTAGCGGACTCAGGCATTGTCATAAATATAATGACCTGGTAAACCATGGAAAAATTGGTATTAACCAATTTAAAACAAACCAACATAGTATTGTGACTTGTAGACCGATCCACTATCAAGTCGAAATGGATCCTAGAAGATGGCATCATTTATATTGACTCTTAATTGAATTTATGTTCTTACAATCAAGATCTAATATAATTTGTCATTCTTTTACCCTAGCAAGACCATGGTTGGTAATTTCTAATGCTTACATTTGATATAGATCAGTTAGTATGTTGATATCTCACAATAACTCTACAAAATTCCTTACTCTATACTCCCCTACCAAACCCAGTGCAGATCATGAAAACCCCCACATGGATAAAGATGGAGAGGTAGATGAAGAAATAATTCAACCAATTCTCACTATAGGCTTAACATTATGCCTTAAGGACAAGATGGAAGGTGATATTATTAATGGTTTCCTTAGTAAATCTAACGCTACCTCTGAAACCAACACCCAACTCTTAAATGCCATAATAGATACTAATCAACAAAACCTCACTCAAGGCAAACCTTTTCAATTATTAACCACTAACACTTCTTATTTAGATATAAAAGATACCATTATTCCCATAGAAATCAACCCTATAAAAACCTTAAGTGTTAATTGACACTTCTTTGAATCCCAAAAGTGACAAGTGATTGAATTTTTTAAGAGGAAAGTTAGATATCGAGGGATTACAACATATATTTTTTGCTCATTACGTTTACATAAAGGATGAATCAAAGCTTATTAGACAACCAAAACATATAATGAACCCAACTCTAGAAGATATAGTCAAACAAGAAATAAAAAAAAACTCTTAGATGGGAAATTCATCTACCCTATTTCCAACAACCGATGGGTTTCTCATTTAGTAATAGTGTCGAAAAAAGGTAGAAAATGGAGAATATGTGTCTATTATTGAGAACTAAATAAGGCTACACAAAAATATCACTCCCCCTTTCTATTTATCAGCTAAGTATTTTCCAATTTGGCCGGGAATAAGTACTTTTCATTCCTATATGGTTTCAACAAATACAACCAAATCCAAATAACCTCAAAGGATTTTGATAAGACAAATTTTACTTGTTTTTCGGGGAGATTTGCATATTTTGTATTCATATTATGTAATTCCCCTGTAACCTTCCAACTTGTTATTCTCACAATCTTCTCATATTTTACCTGGGATTGTGCTAAAAAATACATGGATGGTTTTACAACATTGTTGGCATTATGATGCATGTGTTGTACTTGACGGAAACCCACTTGTAGTAGAACAATTCACTTGTATATGGTAATTGATGAATCTACAAAAGAGATATCAGATGTGACAGAATGCATGGAATTTGTGTTTACATATGTGACAAAATGCAGGGCAGTTCAAAGGAATCAGTTCAGAAGTAATGTACAACGGAAAATCATATTATAACAGGTCTATTCAGAGGGAACACATCAATGGTATAAAAGAATAGGATGAAGGAACAAAGGACTATAGATCAAAATCAAGAAGTTGAAGAAAAATGACATTTTCAGGTATGTTAAGTTGTATATGTGGGTTCACTTTACAAAAAGATCATATACACACAGATTCACTGTACAAAAAGACAATATACGTATGAACACACTTTCACAAGAAGAAAAGTGCGTATGGGTTGTAAAATCAAGGAAATTCAAGAGTAAAGAATACCAAGGGTCAATACCATGGTATTAGCCGAGAATTTTAAGCGAAGTAATGGTTATTTGATCCCGTCTAAGAATACCATAGGTTCTAAGTGTTGTTTTGGTCCAAGTTATTGAGAAAGGCTAAAACTATATAAGGAGGAGAAGATCAAAGGGCTAAGTGCAGAAGTAATGAAGATCTTATGAAGTGTTAGAACAAAAGAAAATATGCATGTTATGGGTTTCTGATGCTTTGATTAATCTAGACTAAGTATGCACCTGAGTGTTTGAAGATGGATGGGATCTAATGATGGATCAAGATCATAATGACTTATCATTATGTGATCTCATAATGGATATGATAGATCTGAGCGCTAACAAATATTTTGTGCTTTAAATTCTATGATGTGGGTATATCTAAAGTCTGGAATAACTGCAAAGTTACAAGTTTTTATTTGCAAATATATATGTTGGTTCACCTTGATGAAGGCGCGTATACACACAAGTTTGGCACTTCCAAGTAGCGTATGCAGAAGAAAAGATTTTTATTTAGGGATGACTGGACTATCTGATCAATGCTATTGTTTTATTGTTGTTTGTAAATGATGTCTTCATTAGATCTTAAAGTAAATTGATTGTATAAGGAGATTGAGTATGGTTGATTGATTGATCTAGAAAGAAGGGTGATCCTTGTTGCTATCTGTTTAGAACTCTGTAATATGACAATAGGTATTTAAAATGTCACTGATTGGTACAGTTTGTGGTTCAGAGGTTTTATGATTGAATACCTATAGAGGTATACGTAGGTTGGGCTAAAAGAAGTAGTGTATACACACAGGTTGGCTTCATTGAAGTAGCGTATACATCCCGACACATGACTTTTGAGGTTACAATTGGTTCTGGTTGTTGATGCAATGTTCTGGGTTCAGATGTGTGTATTGGTTATAGTGATCTGTTTGTTCCAATTGTTTGGTTGAATTTGATTAAGTTTGAATGAATGGTTGATTCACTTGTGTAAAAGGTTGAGTGATTGTTTGATTCAATATGTCAGACGTTTCAGTGATTGATTGATTCAGTTATGGTTGATTCAGAGATTGATGATTGGGTTTCAGCTATATCAAAGATTGATGATTGAGTTTCAGTGATTGATTGATGTAGATGTATTTAATGGATGTATTGCATCGGTGATTTATTTTGAGCTTCAATGTTACTGATGGGTCCAGTGTGAAAAATTGATGAAACGAGGCCTTCATATTGTGTTGTTGTGTACCAGGAGTATCTAGTATGAAAATTTGTGAAATGTGTTCCCTGGAGAATACTAAGGGTTGGAGCCTTCAGTAAGGAAGTCAAAGCTTCCTTCCAGTAGTGGCTGGTGATTTGATCAAGGGGTTAGAGCTCCCTTCTAGTGGCAGTTGGAGAACAAGTGAAGGTTGTAGCCTTTTGGAGGCTGGCACCTACCTACTAGTAAACATATCATCTAGTACAATAGCTAGGGGGTTGTAGCTCCCTTCCAGTAGAAGCTGGAGAACAAGAGAAGGTTGTAGCCTTATGTAGGTGGGTGCCTACGTACTGGTATGAGTCTACACCAATACAAGATTATAAATAGAATATTCTTTATATTAAAAGAAGATAGAGACAACAACAACAGGTGGTTTTTCTCCCGCATTGGGTTTCCAACTTAAATCTTGGTGTTCATGTGTGTTTCTCATGTGTGATGGTTTATTCTATTATTACTACACATGGTTACTATTTAATGTTTAATAAAGTACTTATGAACTGATTAAAGATCAACATATGATGAATTAACTGAATGATAAGTTCACTGGATATACGTTGGTCTCCTTAAGAACAGTTGCGTGCACACGCGAGTTCGCTTCACTGAAGTAGCGTATATAAATATGATTATGAAAATGAAAAAGTTATTGATTTGTAAATGCTAATTCACTCCCCCTCTGAGTATTATTCCCAACAATTGGTATCAGAGCATGTCCTTTGGCAGAAGCTTGATTGCTTGAAGGAGACCCATAGCAACAATGGGAAAGAAGCAAAAGAAGAAAGCACCTCAAAAGAAGAAGTCATCTCAAAGGAACTGTGATAGTGGCAGAGACGATTGGAAATTATGTGGAAGAACTCTTCAGATTCAGAATCACCTTAGAATGAAGATAAACAAGCAAAATAATTATCAGGTACAAATTTATTATCATCTGGTGATACATTTCTCTGTTCATTTGAAGATAATGAATATGAACAAGGAACAATTGAATTTGCTCTTATGGGTGAAAGAGGGAGAATTAAAATAGAGGCAAAATTTAAAACACTCATAGACATAATTAGAGATGAAAAATATCTAATTCATAAAAGGGAATGTGCCTACAAAGAAGAAGTTACCAGGTTAAAATCCTAGTTGGAGGAAGGAAACAAAGTAAGGAAGAAGTACAAGGAAAAGGGAGATCAATGTCAAAGGCTGTAGGATGAAGTGACATAATTGAGAAATGAAGTTAATGAAAATGATACCACAATCAAGAAACTTATAGAAAGATCCAGTTACTATGAAAGTCTTGAAGTTGAGATCATCTCTCTAAAAGAAGATCTTGAAAATTCAAATAAGTAGAATGAAGAACTACCTCAAGCAGATGAAGAACAAGAAAATGAGACTCTCAAATTAAAACAACAAGTGGAAGAAGGAAGAAAAGCTGATGAAATCATGAAAAAGCAGTATCTGGAAAAGGAAGAGCAATATGAGGTTGAGATAAATATCCTAAAAGGTAAATTAGAAGAAAAGGATAAAATTTTACAATTTCAAGATAGTACTAATATTTTGGATGATATTCTTAGTAGTCAAAGGTCTCCTGCCATCAAATCTAGTCTTGGTTTTCATGAAACTGTTAAAGGTGAATCTAGCTCACAAATTGAAGCAAGGAACTCTAATGCAAAATCTGAAATGCTCAGCAAGGAGATAAGAGGTCAACCCCATCAACAACCAAGGAAATAAAGTCTTAAAAGAAAATCATTTACTCCTAACCATGGAAGTGTTAATCGATTCTTTCCTCTCATGAATAATGTTGAATGTTTTATATGTCATAATTTTGGACATGTTACAACAAGATGCAAAAGTATAATGGTTCAAGATAATAACCATCACACAGAAATATCATTAGCTTCTAGCCACTTTAAGGGATATTGTTTTTCTTGCAATATGTTTGGTCACAAAGCCATTGATTGCTTTAGAAAGAATATGAAACATATAACCTGTTATGCTTGCAACAAGTTTGGGCATATATAAAAAGAATGTAGGAGAAAATTTCGGCCAACATACCAAAAGGAGCAAACATCATCACACTCCAAGATATGGAAGAAGAAGGAAGTACAATCATAAATATGTGGCATGGCTCAGTGTACAGACAGAACAGACTCATGAGGAATTGAAAGTATGAAATTTCAGTATTCTAATTCTCATATGCAGTTATCATGAAGACAAGTCGCATATATAACTGAGTTAGAAGCTGCACAATTACGTATATGTTGGTTTGATGTAGAAGCAGTAAGATAGGCTCAGGAAAAGGGGTATGATATGGTTCAGTCAATTATCAATTATCCTTTCTGTTCTGATTGATGATGATTACAATCTATTGATGATATGTAGAAGTGATTTTCACCCTCATAAGTTGTTGATGACTTGATGTATAACTAGTTGATGATGATGCCTTGATGATCCTTACTGATATATGCAACAATCATATCTGATGGTGAACAATTGGCATAGGTTTAAGGGGAGAATATGTTATGCTTCTATTAATGTGTTGTTGGCATTATGTTTAGAAGTATTTGGTACTTATGTTGTTGAAGTTTTTAAATGATACGTCATGCTATGGTGCAGTCATAAGTTGCCTATGATGAAATATCAGATGATACTTATATTACTTGGGCCACATAGTTGTTATTCAGATCAAATTCATGGATGATTCCCTTTTGATGATTCATATAGTACATATGGTATGTTTCTTACATGGTGATATTCATAAGGACTAGGAGAAGAAAAAAGCTTGAGTACACAACTTCATTATTTTATAAGTGTCATTTCTTTTATGTTGTTGTCACCATGCCTTCACAGATGCATAAACTTCATATGGCACAGTTATGGATGAGGATTCCTATAGTTGTTGGATCTCACATGGTTAAGGATTGTTGCTGTTGATGGTATCAAGAAAGCTTGATAAATGACTAGGAGATCATGGTTTGCTAGATACATATTGCTATCTATTTGATGGATACACAATATGCTGGATACATGGATGATTACTTAAGTTGCATATTGATAAATATTGTTGGTTGGCCAAGAGAATGGCGTTATTGCAGGTCTCATGAAGACATAGCTACTTGAAGACATGGATATTTGGAAACATGGCTTACTTAGTCACATAATGATGATGACTTCTTACTTTATGATGATAGGTTTGATACTCACATATGTTGATTATCATGGTTGATGCTTATCAGATGTGGGATGTTCCCTAATGTTGATACATGGTTGATATATTGAGGGTTCTTGTGGAAAGATAATGTAGTTCTTGATGATTAAGTTATGATCATAGATGATGACTATGGTGTTTTCATACATATGATATGATGTGAATGATTTTGTGATACTACTTGGAGATATGACATATGCTTAGTTGATTCATGGAAGGTTATGATAAGGCTCCTTTTACTAAGGAAATAGAGCAAGTTGATCTTGATGAGATCAAGAGGATGAGTTGATATCTATATGAAACATACTTTGTCACATGTTGATGATATTTACATTGTCATATCTTGGGAACTAATGATGGACATATACATGTTACTGGTCTGGATGTTGTTGAAAGATAATTATGATGGAAATCATATATGGTGTATGATAGTTGCTAATGACTATCATGGTCTTTGGTCGTTGTTATAAATTTCATGTATATAATTTGATGTAAAGGTCATATAAAGGCCCATGATGTAATAATATGTCTTTTTCTGTCATATTGTTTTAATGAGTCTTTTTTGGTCATATGATGTAATTTGTACCCCCACTATGCATGGGAAGGATGATGTAATAATTGTTATATTCCAGTCATGTATAAACAATTGGTATATCCCCACTTGGTTGGGTAGATGAGTCAAATTTGGTATATCCCACTTGGTTGGGACATTGATGTACGTATGAGTCATTGGTGATAGGAAGGTCATACTCAAATAGTTGAGTTATAGATTCATGTTATTATTTTGGAAAAAAAAAATTGCAGACTCAGCATGTGCTCAGGGGAGCATGGACGGTATAGTGCATCTCAACATGTACAAAGGGGGAGTTTAGCTAGAGAATTCAGCATGTGCCTAGGGGGAGCATGATCAATGTTCATATTCAACTATTCAGATATGGAAGCCTTCATTTTGGTCAGCCCTTTGCTCTTGATGTCAAAGGGGGAGAGTATCTTGGTGTTGCTTGATATATATAACAGGTTCTACAACTTGAAGTAATCAACACCAATATGGTTGCCATCGAGTCCAAAGGGGGAGATTGTTGGCATTATGATGTAAGTGTTGTACTTGATGGAAACCCACTTGTAGTAGAACAACTCACTTGTATATGGTAACTAGATGAATCTACAAGAGAGATATCAAGTGTGACAAAATTCATGGCAATTGTGTTTATAGATGTGAAAAAATGTAGGGCAGTTCAAAGGAATCAGTTCGGAAGTAATGTATAATAGAAAATCACATTATAATAGGTATATTTAGAGGGAAAAAAACAATGGTATAAAAGAATAGGATGAAGGAACAAAGGACTATAGATAAGAATCCAGAAGTTGAAGAAAAAAGACATTTTCAGGTATGTAGCTAAGTTGTATACGCGGGTTTACTTTACAAAAAGAGCATATACATGTGGTTCACTGTACAAAAAGAGCGTATACGTATGCATACACTTTCACAAGAGGAAAAGTGAGTATGGGATGGAAAATCAAGGAAATTCAAGAGTAAAGAATACCAAGGTTCAATACCATGGTATTAGTCGACAATATTGAGCAGAGTAACGGTTATTTGATCTCATCTTAGAATACCATAGGTTCTAGGTGTTGTTTTGGTCCAAGGTATTGAGAAAGGCTAAAACTATATAAGGAGGAGAAGATCAAAGGGCTAAGTGCAGAAGTAATGAATATTTTAAGAAGTGTTATATCAAAATAAAATATGCATGTTATGGGTTTCTGATGCTTTGCTTGATCTAGACTAAGTATGTGATATGATAATGGATAGGATAGATCCAAGTGATAACAAATATTTTGTGCTTTAAATTCTATGATATGGGTATATCTGAAGTTTGGAATAGCTGCAAAGTTACAATTTTTTTATTTGAAAATCTATATGCTAGTTCGCCTTGATGAAGGCGTGTATACACGCTGGTTTGGCACTTCCAAGTAGTGTATGCAAAAGAAAATCTTATTGTTCAAGGATGACTGATTTATTTGATAAATGCCGCTATTTTACTATTGTTTGTCAATGATTTCTTCATTAGATATGAAAGTAAATTGATTGTATAAGGAGATTGAATCTGGTTGATTGATTGATTGAGAAAGAAGGGTGATCCTTGTTGCTATCTGTTTAGAACTCTGTAATATGATAATAGATCTTCAGAATGTCAATGATTGGTATAGTTTGTGGTTCAAAGGTTTTATGATTCAATATCTTTAGAGGTATACGTAGGTTGGGCTAAAGGCAGTAGCGTATATACATAGGTTGGCTTCATTGAAGTAGCGTATACATTCTAACACATGACTTTTGAGGTTACAATTGGTTCTGGTTGTTGATGTAGTGTTCAAGGTTCAAATCTGTGTATTGGTTACAATGATCTGTCTGTTCCAATTGTTTGGTTGAATTTGATTAATTTTGAATGGATGGTTGATTCAATTGTGTTAGAGGTTGATTGATTGTTTGGTTTAGAATGTCAGAGGTTTCAGTGATTGATTGATTCAGTTATGGTTGATTTAGATATTGATGATTGGGTTTCAGTTATATCAGATATTGATGATTGAGTTTCAATGATTGGTTAATGTAGATGTATTTCATGGATGTATTGCAGTGGTGATTGATTTTGAGCTTCAATGTTACTGATGGGTCCAATGTGAAAATTTGATGAAAAGAGGCCTTCATATTGTGTTGTTGTGTACCAGGACTATCCAGTATGAAAATTTATGAAACGTGGTCCCTGGAGGATGCTAAGGGATGGACCCTTCAGTAAGGAATACAAAGCTCCCTGCCAGTAGTGGTTGGTGATTTGATCAGGGGGTTGGAGATCCCTTCCAATAGTAGATGGAGAATGAGTGAAGGTTGTATCCTTCTGTAGGTTGGTGCCTATGTACTAGTAAACATATAGGCTAGTACAAGAGCTAGGGGGTTGTAGCTCCCTTCCAGTAGAAGCTGGAGAACGAGAGAAGGTTGTAGCCTTTTGCAGGTGGGTGCCTGTGTAATGGTACGAGTCTACACCAATACAAGATTGTAAATAGATTATTATTTATATTAAAAGAAGACAGAGACAACAACAACATGTGGCTTTTCTCCCGCATTGGGTTTCCACCTTAAATCTTGGTGTTCATGTGTGTTGCTTATGTGTGATGGTTTATTCTATTATTACTGCACATGGTTACCGTTTAATGTTTAATAAAGTACTTATGCATTGATTAAATATCAACATATGATGAATTAACTGAATCATAAGTTCACTGGATATATGTTGGTTGCCTTAAGAAAAGTTGCATGCACATGCAAGTTCCCTTCACTAAAGTAGCGTATATAAGTTTGATTATGGAAATGAAAAAGTTATTGATTTGTAAACGCTGATTCACCCCACCTCTGAGTATTTTTCCCAAAAATTGGTATCAAAGCAGGTCCTTTGATAGAAGCTTGATCGCTTGAAGGAGATCCGTAGCAATAATGGGAAAGAAGCAAAAGAAGAAAGCACCTCAAAATAAGAAGACATCTCAAAGGAACTATTATAGTGTGAGATACGATTGGACATTATGTGGAAGCAAATCCTCATATTCAGAATCACCTCAGAATGAAGGTAAACAAAAAAAATAATTATCAGGTACGGAATTATTGTCCTCTGGTGATACATTTCTCTGTACATTTGAAGATAATGAATATGACCGCGAAACAACTGAATTTGCTCTTATGGGTGAAAGAGAAAGAAATCAAATAGAGGTAGAATTTAAAATGCTCACAAACATAATTAGAGATAAAAAAGATATAATTGATAAAAGGGAATGTGCCTACAAAGAAGAAGTTACCAGGTTAAAATCCCAGTTGGAGGAAGGAAACAAAGTAAGGAAGCAGTACAAGGAAAAGGAAGATCAATGTCAAAGGTTAGAGGATGAAGTGACATCATTGAGAAATGAAGTAAATGAAATGGATACCACAATCAAGAAAATTATAGAAAGATCTAGTTACTATGAAAGTCTTGAAGCTGAGATCATCTCTCTAAAAGAAGATCTTGAAAATTCAAATAAGAAGAATCAAGAACTGCCTCAAGCAGATGAAGAACAAGAAAATGAGACTCTCAAATTAAAACAACAAGTGGAAGAAGGAAGAAAAGCTGAAGAAATCATGAAGAAGCAGTATCTGGAAAAGGGAGAATAATATGAGGTCGAGATAAATATCCTAAAAAGTAAATTAGAAGAAAAGGATAAACTTTTACGATTTCAATATAGTACTAAGATTTTGGATGATATTCATAGTGGTCAAAGGTCTCCTGCCATCAAATTTGGTCTTGGTTTTCATGAAACTTTTAAAGGTGAATCTAGCTTACAAACTGAAGCAAGGAACTCTAATGCAAAATCTAAAATTCTCAACAAGGAGATAAGAGGTCAACCCCATCAACAACCAAGGAAAGAAAGTTTTCAAAGAAAATCATTTACTCCTAACCATGGAAGTGTTAATCGATTCTTTTCTCTCATGAATAATGTTGAATGTTTTATGTCATAATTTTGGACATGTTGCAGCAAGATGCAGAAGTATAATGGTTCAAGCTAATAACCATCACATAGAAAGATCATTAGCTTCCAGGTACTTTAAGGGATATTGTTTTTCTTGCAATATGTTTGGTCACAAAGCCATTGATTGCTTTAGAAAGAATATGAAACATATAAGATGTTATGCTTGTAACAGGTTTGGGCATATAGAAAAAGAATGCAGGAGCAAATTTCGGCCAACATACCAATAGAAGAAAAAATAATCACACTCAAAGGTATGGAAGAATAAGGAAGTACAGTCAGAAATATGTGGCATAGCTCAGTATACAGACAAAATAGACTAAGGAGGAACTAAAAGTATGAAATTTCAGTGTTCTAATTCACATATGCAGTTATCATGAAGACAAGTCACGTTTATATGCAAGTTAGAAGCTGCACAATCGCGTATATGTTGGTTTGATGTAGAACCAGTAAGACAAACTCAGGAAAAGGGGTTTGATATGGTTTAGTCAATTATCAATTATCCTTCCTGTTCTGATTGATGATGATTACAATCTATTGATGATATGTAGAAGTGATTTTTACCCTCATAAACTGTTGATGACTTGATGTATAATAGTTGATGATGATGACTTGATGATCCTTACTGATATATGCAATGATCAGATCCGATAGTGAATAGTTGGCATAAGTTCAGGGAGAGAATATGGTATGCTTCTAATAATGCATTGTTGTCATTATGTTTAGAAGTATTTGGTACTTATGTTAGTGAAGTGTTTAAATGATACATCATGCTATGATGCAGTCATAATTTTCCTGTGATGAAATCTCAAATGATACTTATATTGCTTGAGCCACATAGTTATTATTCAGATCGAATTCATGGATTATTTTGGATGACCCTTTTGATGATGCATACAGTACATATGGTATTATGCTTACATTGTGATCTTCATAAGGACTAAGAGAAGAACAAAGCTTGAGTACACAACTTCATTATTTGATAAGTGTCATTTCTTTTATGTTGTTGTCATCATGCCTTCAAAGATGCATAAACTTCATATGGTGGAGTTATGGATGAGGATTCCTATAGTTGTTGGCTCTCACATGGTTAAGTATTGTTTTTGTTGATGGTATCAAGAAAGCTTGATAAATGACTATGAGCTCATGGTTTGCAAGATACATATTACTATCTATTTGATGGATACACATTATGTTGGATACATGGATGCATATTGATAAATATTGTTGGTTGGCCAAGAGAATGGTGTTATTGCATGTCTCATGAAGACATAACTACTTGTAGACATGGATATTTTGAGACATGGCTTACTTAGTCACATAATGATGATGACTTCTTACTTTATGATGATAGGTTTGATACTCACATATGTTGATTATAATGGTTGATGCTTATCAAATGTGGGATGTTCCCTAGTGATGATACATGGTTGTTATATTGAGGGTTCTTGTGGAAAGCTAATGCATTTCTTGATGATGTTGTTATGATCATAGATTATGACTATGATGTTTTCACATACATATGATATGATGTGAATGATTTTGTGTTACTGCTTGGAGATATGAAATATGCTTAGTTGATTCATGGAAAGTTATGATAAGGATCTTTCTACTAAGGAAACAAAGCAAGTTGATCTTGATGAGATCAAGAGGATGAGTTGTTATCTCTATGCGACATACTTTGTCACATGTTGATGATATTTACATTGTGATATCTTGGGAACTGATGATGGACATATACATGTTATTTTCTAGATGTTGTTGACAGATGCTTATGGTGCAAATCATATATGGTGTATGATAGTTGCTGATGACTATCATGGTCTTTGGTCTTTGTTATAAATGTCATGTATATCATTTGATGTAAATGTCATATAAAGTCCCATGATGTAATAATATGTCTATGTATATCATAGTATTTTAATGAGTCCTTTTTGGTCATATGATGTAATTTGTACCCCCACTCTACATGGGATGGATGATGTAATAATTGCTATATTTTAGTCATGTATAAACAATTGGTATATCCCCACTTGGTTGGGTAGATGAGTCAAATTTGGTTTATCCCTAATTGGTTGGGAGATTGATGTATGTATGAGTCATTGGTGATAGGAAGGTCATACTCACATAGATGAGTTATAGAGTCATGTTATTATTTTGGAAAAAAAAAGTTTGCAGACTCTGCATGTGCTCAGGGGGAGCTTGGACGGTATAGTGCATCTCATCATGTACAAAAGGGGAGTTTAACTAGAGAATTCAACATGTGCCTAGGGGGAGCATGATCAATGTTCATATTCAACTATTTAGATATGGAAGTCCTCATTTTGGTCAGCCCTTTGCCCTTGATGTCAAAGGGGGAGAGTATCTTGGTGTTTCTTGATATATACAACAAGTTCTATGGCTTGATGTAATCAACACCAATATGGTTTCCATCAAGTCCAAAGAGGGATATTGTTGGCAGTATGATGCATGTGTTGTACTTGATAGAAACCCACTTGTAACAAAACAACTCACTTGTATATGGTAACTAGATGAATCTACACGAGAGATATCAAATGTGACAGAGTGCATGGAAATTGTGTTTATAGATGTGACAAAATGTAGGGCAGTTCAAAGGAACCAGTTCAAAAGCAATTTACAATGAAAACCCACATTATAATAGGTCTATTCATAGGGAACAAAGAAATGGTATAAAAGAATAGGATGAAGGAACAAAGGACTACAGATCAGAATCAAGAAGTTGAAGAAAAAGGACATTTTCAAGTATGTTAAGTTGTATACACCGGTTCACTTTACAAAAAGAGAGTATACACGCGGGTTCACTATACAAAAAGAGCATATATGCATGCACTCACTCACTTTCATGAGAGGAAAAGCACGTATGGGTTGGAAAATCAAGGAAATTCAAGAGTAAAGAATACCAAGGGTCAATACCATGGTATTAACCCACAATATTGAGCATAGTAACAATTATTTGATCCTATCTAAGAATACCACAGGTTCTAAGTGTTGTTTTGGTCTGAGGTATCAAGAAAGGCTAAAACTATATAAGGAGGAGAAGATCAAAGGGCTAAGTGCAGAAGTAATGAAGATCTTATGAAGTGTTAGATCAAAAGAAAATATGCATGTTATGGGTTTCTGATGCTTTTCTTGATCTAGACTAAGTATGCACGTGAGTGTTTGATGATGGATGAGATCTAATGATGGATTAGGATCATAATGAATTATCATTATCTGATCTGATAATGGATAGGATAGATCAGAGTGATAACAAATATTTTGTGCTTTAAATTCTATGATATGGGTATATTTTTTGAAGTCTGGAATAGCTGCAAAGTTACAAGTTTTTATTTGCAGATCTATATGTTGGTTCACCTTGATGAAGGTGTGTATACACGCTGGTTTGGAACTTCTAAGCAACGTATGCAGAAGAAAATATTGTAGCTCAGGGCTGAATGATCTATCTGATCAGTGCTACTGTTTTACTGTTGTTTGTCAATGATGTCTTCATTAGGTCTGAAAGTAAATTGATTGTATAAGGAGATTGAGTCTGGTTGATTGATTGATTGATAAAGAAGGGTGACCCTTGTTGCTATCTATTTAAAACTATGTAATATGACAATAGATCTTCAGAATATCACTGATTGGTACAGTTTGTGGTTCAAAGGTTTTATGATTTAGCATCTTTAGAGGTATACGCAGGTTGGGCTAAAGGAAGTAGTGTATACACACAGGTTGGCTTCATTGAAGTAACGCATACATTCTGACATGTGAATTTTGAGGTCACAATTGGTTCTGGTTGTTGATGTAGTGTTCTGGGTTCAGATCTGTGTACTAGTTACAATGATCTATCTATTCCAATTGTTTGGTGGAATTTGATTAATTTTTAATGAATGGTTGATCCAGTTGTGTGAGAGGTTGATTGATTGTTTGATTCAGTATGTCAGAGGTTTCAGTGATTGATTGATTCAGTTATGGTTGATTCAGAGATTAATGATTGGGTTTTAGTTATATTAGAGATTGATGATTAAGTTTTAGTGATTGGTTGATGTAGATGTATTTGATGGATGTATTACAGTGGTGATTGATTTTGAAATTCAATGTTATTGATGGGTCTAGTGTGAAAATTTTATGAAATGAGGCCTTCATATTGTGTTGTTGTGTACCAGGAGTATCCAGTATGAAAATTTATGAAACGTGATCCCTGGAGGATACTGAGGGTTGGAGCCTTCAGTAGGGAAGTAAAAGCTTCCTGCTAGTAATGGCTGGTGATTTGATCAGGGGGTTGGAGCTCCCTTCCAGTAGAAGTTGGAGAATGAGTGAAGGTTGTAGCATTTTGTAGGTTGGCGCCTACGTACTAGTAAACATATCGACTAGTATAAGAGCTAGGGGTTTGTAGGTCCCTTCCAGTAGAAGTTGGAGAATGAGAGAAGGTTGTAGCCTTCTACAGGTGGATGCCTGCGTACTAGTATGAGTCTGCACCACTACAAGCTTGTAAATAGATTATTATTTATATTAAAAGAAGACAGAGACAACAACAACAACTCATTTTTCTCTCGCATTGGGTTTCCACCATAAATCTTGGTGTTCATGTGTGTTTCTTATGTGTGATGGTTTATTCTATTATTACTACACATGGTTACTGCTTAATGTTTAATAAAGTACTTATGCACTAATTAAAGATCAAAAAATGATGAATTAATTGAATCATAAGTTCACTGGATATACACTGGTTGCCTTAAGAACAATTTCCTGCACACACAAGTTCCCTTCACTGAAGTAGTGTATATAAATCTGATTATGGAAATGAAAAAGTTATTGATTTGTGAATACTGATTCACCCCCCCCTCTCAGCATTATTCCCAATAATATGGATAGACATTTGAGGAGGTCCTTAATAATTTGGTAAAGGTACTCAAGTGGTGTAGAGAAGCTAGCCTTGCCCTAAACAATGAAAAGTGTAAAATGATGCTCACAGAAGGGATTTTCCTTGGTCATCACAGTTCTTCCAAAGATATCAAGGTAGATCAAGAAAAAGTCGAGGTAATAAAAAATTACCCTCTTTTGAAATCATAGAAAGATTTTTTTGGGAAATTTTGGTTATTGTAGACGTTTTATTGTCAAATTTAGTAATCTTGCATCTCCCTTATTTTCTTTACTTTCTAAATATCTTGAATTCCCTTGGAATGAAAATTTCTACGTTGCATTTCAGACTCTTACAGATCATGTGATTGACGCCCCTGTTTTAAGAGAACCATATTAGTATTTTTCTTCTAGACATAACTATTTGAGCAATACTGGGAAACAAGGAGGAACATAATCCCTATGCCATCTACAATATCAAAAAAAACTTGGCTCTATAGAATTAAACTACACAATCATCAAAGAGGAATTTCTTGTAGTTGTCTATTCTATTAACAAATTCAAACTCTATATTACCGAGTACCATATTCTTTTTCATACATATCATTCTTCTATTCATTATCCGAAGAAGAAGGCTATCATTAATGTTAGAGTAACTAGATGGCTTTTTTTTTTTATGCGAGTTTGATATCACTATTATTGATAAACTTGGTAAAGATAATGGTGCTGCAGACTTCTTATCTATATTAACTAATGAAGATGAAGCTATACCTGTAGAAGATCATTTTTTTAGGAACGTCTCTTTGCATTATCTACTCACTCATTGTGGCATGCAAATGTTACTAATTATCTAGTCATAGAAAATCTCCTAAAGCACTTATCCTTAAGAGAATGACAACACATTGTTCAACAAAGTACTCAATACTTGTGGATTCATGGATGGATCTCCTATACTAGAAATGACCTCATTATTAGACATTGTGTCAGTAAAGACAAGTTGTATGACATCGTTAAAGCCTGTCATGACGAACAATGTGGAGGAAATTTTGCAGAGAAAATAATTGCTTGACAAGGTACTCAATATTGGCTACTTCTAGCCTACATTATTCTACCATTATAGGAAATATGTACAAGTTGCAATAGTTGTCATGGGATGGGAAAGCCATTAAATTATATGAGATGCCATTGTAGACCCAATTTGTCATCAAATGATTTGAGAAATGGGCCTTACCTTTTATAGGGCCAATTGACCCTCCGTCATGGTAGAAGGCTCGCATTTTGGTATGTACCATGTGACTAAATGGGTAGAGGCTTATGTTAGACTAAGAATTACACTATGTCGGCCGGGGGGGGGCGGTGGTTGAATTAGTGTAATCGACAATTTTTACCAATTCAAACAATTTAGTAATCAATAAAAACTATAAACATAATCATCCATAATTAAAGAACACCAATATATCATCATAAGAGAACACTGAATTTACATGGAAACCACTATAGGATAAAACCACAAAGTTTTCTTGTATCTTCTTCATCCTTGATTACATAAATTTGTAAGCACCAACCGAAAAATGTGCAAGCACTGGCCTACAATAGGTTACAACCTGATTGAGGCACCAACCTTGAATATATGCAAGCACTGACTTGTAGTAGGCTTCAACTTGATTGAGGCACCAACCTTGAAGATATGCAAGCACTAACTTGTAGTAGGCTTCAACTTGATTGAGGCACCAACATCGATGGAGGAACCCACCTCCATCTTCAACATATTTTGGACCAATTTTCACAATATTTCAAACTGGATCCATAAGCACAAAAACAAATATTCACCTCTCAAAATTGATCATACCAAACTTGTCACAACCTATTCTACAATATACACTCATAACATATGCTTTTGATTCTCGTTTTGATCATCAATGTACAACTTTCTCATAAGCCCCATAACATAACAATAAAAAAAATATAGCTTCTTAACATAAAAAATATATCTTCATGACTCTTCATGTCCCCTTGATAGTGCAAAAGAAAATTCTAGCCATTCCCCTTTTTAGGATTAATTCTAGAGCTCAAAAACACCCAAAAAAAATTGCAATAGTTAATTGTTAGACCAAATGCCCATTTTAAGGCACGTTCTACAAAATAAACTTTTCAAGCTAAAAAAAATACCCTTTATAGGTGCTACAATTTGCAACTTCTAGCGTGTCGATAACCCTTCATACAAAAATTTGTTTGAGCTTGACAAGACTCAAACCTATAACCTTTGCAGACTAACCAAGCATCAAACACTAATTGTGTTCTATAATTAACAATGAGAAGAAATGAGAAGAAAGTACACACACACACACAAAACCATAAAACCAAAGCCCTACAAGCTTAACCTTGAATTCTTGCAACCTAGTCACATGTATATATATATATATATATATATATAGATATAACAAAACTAAGCTATGTAGGCTTAGTCTAACATGCTTGAAACCAAGTACACATACATTGTATATATTATATATATATATTATATATATATATATATATATATTATATATATATATATATAATATATATTATATATATATATATATATATTATATATATATATATATATATATATATATAATATATATATATATTATAATATATTATATATATATATATATATTAATATATATATATGACCATACAACCAAAACAAAGTATAACCACAAACCAAAGTTCCATGGGCTTGAAACCAAAATCACCCAAAAAAAAACACTCAAAAACCTTCGCTCTTAACCATAAATTCATAGATATCGCATGTAATATGAATGCCAAGTGTGTGTCACCTACTAGACTGTCACACACACATATACACATAAGTTGGGATTATGACCCATCATTTGATCTTTGGGGGCTGAAATTATATGCACTCAGGTCGACTACATAACCTCAAATATGACTAAACTTCATTCTTACGGCAAGCCCCAAAGGTGCTTGAGGCTTGTCTTCTATGCCATGTGATCATGACATATGACCTGGACTTAGGGGTCACCAGTAACCCTTATGTTGATGTCATCATGACATCACACCTATTATGTGTTGCTCTTTGAATAGTGCCATGTGCCACCAAAATTCATCCCCATTGGTCAACCAATTTTTTCATTTCATCATTCCATGTGACATCATGTCGAGTTGCCATGTCATCATCACCTGACACATTCATCTCTTTCTGCATCACCATCTCCTTCGATGTCATTATCTTTGATCTAGTCTCAAGTCTCCATGTGTCATTGTAAACCATCTATCTAATATGGATCTTCCATCTAAGTGTCCACGTCAAGGGTGCCATGTCACAATCACTTACACTATGGGGTTCCACGCGGTGTCCAAAAAAAGGGGGAGACTGAAAAATTATATGTGTCGCTACTGCATTAGACCAAGGTGGAGGACGTAACCCTGATTAACATTCGCACACCTTAAAGTTTGACCCACCACTCATGCAATTCTCAATGGCCAGATCTACCCGGAGATGCTCAATCATTAACTTGGTTAAACCATGCGCAGGTTTATGTTTAATTTTCTATTGATTCCCCTCAAGGCAATGAATTTGATCCAAAGATGCCTGACATTTAACAATTTGGTGTTTTTATTAGTAAATTTAGTATTTTTTTTCCCTTTTTACAACTTCTAACTTTAAACCAACATATCTTCTCACCTGCAAAGGGTTTGACCAAGTGTAATATATCGTTGGAAAGGTATCATAGTGAACTATCCAACCATGTCATACATAGACTCATTTGACTTACTATCATATTGGTTCCTTTGACTTACTCTTTGACATCAATGATACTACTTCTTTCTTTTACTTACCATTTGACATAAATGACATTTGTTTTCATCAATGAAAACATGATGTTCAATAATACCGCCCTTTGTGATTGATGAAAACACCACCAAACATTGATGGTTGTTAGTGGTAATGGATTGATATCCCCCTGTCATGTTGTTGGTGAGTCACCCTCTCAAGCTACTATTAAATCCACTAGCTTGTTCTTGCTTTCCTAATATCCCCTTGTCATATTGTTGGTGATTCACCCAATAAAGCTATTTTTGACTCCCCTTTCTTGTTCCTTTTTATTTCTCAATATTTTCTCTCTTTAATTCAATGTTTTCTTTCTTTCAATCTCAACTCGTTGCTTCAATGTCCGCTTTCTCCCCCCTTTTCATCAATGGAAAAGGGACATATTGCTGATGGTTGGTTACGAGTGACTACTTTTTAATGCTACATAATAGTTCACGTATCTTCCTGTGAGCTTGATCTTTTTGTGAATAAAATCTCCCACTGATAATATGCTCCTTTTCATGTTAGACTCTCCTTCTATCAATAAACTCTCTTCTTGTGAATTCTCCATGCTATGTACATTTTCCTCCTATAAAAGCATGTCATATTATTTTGAAGTCATCTCTACATCTTGTAGCTGATATATCGCTTTCATAAATGTTTTGATCTACTACAAGAGTCCCAATATCCAATCTTGAATTGCTTAACTTCCCTAGACTATTCAATTTATGCTTTTAGTGGTTGCTACCCTGTGCATGGTCATCTTGCATTTATTATGCATAGTATTGCTTCTTCAAGTTTCATTCCAATCATCTATATTCTTAAAGAATACTTCACCAATGGATTAGAATTATGCAATCATATCTAACTTTGGTTCTTCCTGTTCTGTACTCCATGCCTTAATGTCCATTCTTGAGCTAGAAGGGAGTCCTTCTCCCTTGAACCATCTCAAATTGATACTGGGTTTGAATATTGGCATGATTGGCCCATATGACCTCTTATTATAACTTCTGATTGATTTCCCATATATCTATTACTGGAAATCTAATAGTATCCTCTATGCTTGACATAATCATTTATGGTGTAGGCTCTATAATCCCTTGTTTTATGTCCAAATTTAGTTCTTGAGAAATAATAACCAAAAAACATATTTTGATACCTAGTTGTATGAAGTTGTCTTGGTGAACAATATCTTCTAAATTTATTGTTTTGAAATGTTCATCTCTTTTCTGATCTTCAAATCTTGTTTCACTATTGCTTGAATATCCTTTGAGAAGGTTTTCTTTCATGGTGGGCCTTATACTTTCATCATGGATTCCTTTCTTACTTGGGTTATATGTCTTTTTTATTCTGGTGCCTTTATGGGTGTCATTTGAAATGTAGAAGTGAACATGCTTAGGATAATTTATCACTTTCTTGGAATCATCAATTGAGTTGTTAGTAGATCCAATGAATGTATGCACATTATTCTTAGGTTGTTCTACATTTGATGCCCTTGAGAGATCATCATATTTGGATGTCTCATGATATTCCCAATAACCAAGACCTATTTTGATGAGAGGAGATCTTTGGATGCCAAGGATGTGATCTAATGACTCAGATCCTTTGAGGATTTTTAAGTTGCGATTGAGGTGATCTAATTATCCTTTCAAAAGCACAACTTCTTCTTCCATTTTTTCACAAAGTTCTTCCTTTTTTTTTTCTTTTTTCTTTTTCAATTGTTCAAATTGAAACTCCTTTATCCTTTTGGATTCTTCTAGTTCGACTTTGAGAGAGACAATGGAGTATGAGTCCTCAGCTTTGTCTTGCAGTTGTTATTCTAAATGATCCACCATCTTTCATATAGATTTTAATTCTTTTAATACAATTCTAAATTCTCCTTCGTAATTTACTTATGCTTCAATCTCTTCTTCTTTAGATATGAACAATATTTCTCCTCTTTCATCATCAATCATGCTCTCATTTATTTCATAATCACTCTCTTCCTTTGAGTATAAGATTTTCGTTTTGGAATTTTGTCTTTTCATATGATCCTTAGACCTGAATTTCACTTCATGATCATTAGAATTCATTTTTTTCATAAGGACATTTAGAAGCACAGTGTCCTATTCTTCCACATTTAAAAGGAATCTTACCTTTAAAATTTCCAAATCCCTTCATTATCTATCTAACGAACTCAACTTCTTCTTCATTTCATTCATGACTTGAGTATTGTTGATTCTCGTGCTTGCTTCTTTCCTTGGCTGCTTTAAATGCTACTTCTTTTATTCTTAACTTGTCATTTTCCATCCTCAACTCATATGCAGTGAGAGTTCCATGAAGCATCTCCATGCTCAACATATCCATGTTTGATAACTCTCCAAGGGATGATACCTTGGAATTGAATCTTGAAGGAATTGATCTTAAAAAATTTCGAACAATATTAGCTTCCTTGACTTGTTCACTTAGACCTTTGATAGAGTTGAAATATTGTCTACTTGAAGAAAATATGAAGCAATGTTGTCATCCTCTTCCATTTTTATACCTTCAAACTAACCTCTGTAATTTTGAAGCTTATCTTCTTTTAGCTTCTTGTCCCCTTCATAATAATTTTTTATCTTGTTTCGTAGTTCATGAGATAACTTGAAATTCATTACTTTAACAAATTAAAAATTTGATAAGCCACTCAAGAAAGCATGTTTAGCTATTACATTGGATATATAGAGAACCTTACTAGTTGTAGAAGAAGGTGGACTAACGAGAAATTGATAATCATTCTCCATAGCTGCCCATGAATCAATACCTAAGGACATGATGTAGGTTTACATTCTTATATTCCAGAAATCATAGTTGGTTCCATCAAATTGAGGAGGCTTGTTTAATGATCTAATAGAGGCCATATTTCCTATGGTCAACCTTCCAGTGATTAATTGTTCCTGAAGGAACCTACTCTAATACCAATTGTTAGACAAATAATTACACTGAGAGGGGGGGTGAAGTAGTGTAATGGCCATTTTTCACCAATTCAAACAATTTAGTAATCAATCAAATCTGCAAACGTAATCATGCATCATTAAAGAACATTAACACATCACCATAAGAGAACACTAGATGCGCGTGGAAATCCTTGCCGGAGAAAACCACTATTTTTTATTTATCTTTTTCAATATTTGATTACATAAACTTCCAGGCACCAATCCCCAAATGTGCAAGCATCGATTTGTAGTAGGATACAACTTGATTTTGGCACCAACCTCGAAGATATGAAAGCATTGACTTGCAATAGGCTTCAACTTGAGATAGGCAACAACCTTGATGGATGCACCCACCTCCTTCTTCAACCTGTCATGGATCACTTTTCACAATATTTAAAACTGGATCCACAAGCACCAAACATATATTCACTTCTCAAAACCAATCATATCAAAACTGCCACAACTTGTTCTTCAATCTACACTCCAAAAAGTTATTTTTAATTCCCATTCTGATCATCAATGCAAACCCAATCATAAACCCTAGGGAAAAATAATACAAAAAATATATCTTCTTAACATTAAAAATATATCTTCATGACTCTTCATGTCCCTTTGATAGTTCAAAAAAAAAAATGTCCATTTCCCCCCTTTTAAAATTAAATTTGGAGCTCAATTATTCGACAAAAGGCCCCTTTACAGGTGTGATATTTTTTCTCCTTCCGACATGCCAATAACCCTTCATAAAAAAAATTGTTTGAGTATGAAGAGACATGAACCTGTAATCTCTACGGACTAACCAAGAACTAAACAACAACTATGTTATATAATGAGTTGTGATAAGAAATTAGAAAAAAAAGTATATATATATATATATATATATAACACACGCATCACACACACAAAAGCAAAGCCCCGCAGGCTTGAATCTTGAACTCTCCGCAACAAGTCACATGTATATGTGTGTGTGTGTGTGTGTGTGCATACATACATATGTATGTATATATGCACATACATACATATGTCTATATGTACATACATACATATATATGTATGTTTGAGTATGACGAAACACGAACATGTCATCTCTATGGACTAACCAAGCACTAAACAACAACTATGCTATACAATGAGTCGTGATAAGAAATGAGAAAAAATTCACAAAACCAAAGCCCCGTGGGATTGAACCATGAAATCTCTGCAACAAGTCACATGTATATATATATGTGTGTGTGTTTGTGTGTGTGTGTGTGCATACATAGATACATACATACACACACACACACACACACACACACACACACGTGTGTGTGTGTGGACATATATATACATGTGACTTGTTGCGGAGAGTTCAGGGTTCAAGCCTGCGAGGCTTTCGTTTTTGTGTGTGTATATATATATATATATATATACACAAAAAGACTTTTTTCTCATTGCTTATCAAGACTCATTCTATAACATAGTTGTTTTTTAGTGCTTCGTTAGTCCGTAGAGATTACAGGTTCATGTCTCATCATACTCAAACAATGTTTTTTTATAAAGGGTTATTGGCGTGTCGGAAGGAGAAAACTATCACACTTGTAAAGGGGAATCTTGTCGAGCTTGAAAATATTATTTTGGAAAACTTGCCTAAAAAGGGGAATTTTGTTGAATGTGGCGTTACCTGAATGTGGCATTACCTACCAGATGTTCATGCACATATATATACATGAGTTGGGCACATGACCCATCATTTAATCTTTGGGGCTAATTTTATATGCACTCAAGCTAACCATGTGACCTCTAAGATGGCCAAACTTAATTCTTACAAGTTCCTTGGGGCTTTCCTTCTATTGCATGTGACCACGCCATATGACCCAAAACTAGGGGTCACTGGTCACCCTTAAGTTGATGTCATCATGATGTCACACCTTCCACATGGCACACTTTGAGTGGTGCCATGTATCACTAAAATTCACCCCCATTGGTCAACCAAAATTTCCATTTCAGCATGCCACATGGCCTCATGTTAGACTACCACATCATCATTTCCTACAATGTCATCTTATCTTGCCACATCATCATCTCTTATTGTGTCATCATCTCTGAGCCAATCTTGAGCCACCACGTTTCATTGTGATCCATCTATCCAATTTGGATCTACCACCTTAGCATACACTTTAGGGTTTCCATGTCACAATCACATATGATGGGGCATTCCACATGGTGTCCAAACAGATGGGGTTGGCTGACACCTACCACATGTCACTGTTGCATTGGACTGGGGTGGAGGATGATTCTCAACGACCAGATCTAGCTGGAGATGCTCTATTGTTAATCTGGTTAAACCATGTGAAAGTTTATTCCATCCACTGTTGATTCCCCTCAAGGTGATGGATCTCATCCAAAGATTCACAACATTTGACAATTTGGTGTTTTTTTCCCTTTTTAAACCTACCAACTTCAAATTGAAATGTCTTCTCATTCAGGAAGGGTTTGACTAAGAGTGATATTGTTGAAAATTTCTTAGAGAGGACTATGCAATCATGTTGTCCATAGATCGTTTTAGCATCATAAATCCAAAAAAAAATCAATAAAATTCAAGCCATATTATCATCCATTAATGTGCTTTTTTCAAGACATCGAACTATCATACCACTTCCTTTGACTTACTCTTTGAAATCAATGATTCTATTGATTTCTTTGACTTACCCTTTGACATCAATGACATTGTTTGTCATCAATGACAACACTGGTTGTCATAAATGGCAACGCTATGCCCAATAGCTAAAGCACTTGCATGAGTAATAAAGAAAAGGATAGTAGAATTCCTTTTTGAAGAAGTATTTGTCTATTTTAGAGTACCAAGAGAGATCATCACCAATGGAGGACCTCAATTCACCTCCTACAAAATTCAAAAGTTCACTAAAGACTATCAAATTCGACATTGAACATCTTCTCCTTACCATTTGCAAGCCTTTGGGAAAGTGGAAATCACTAACAAAGTGTTAGAAGCCATTTTAACAAAGAAAATAAAATTCCACTATCATGATTAGGCTTCTAGACTCCTATAATATATTTGGCCCTATGTAACAACATGTTAGAGCACCATAGGATGCAATCCTTATGAGCTTGTTTATGGTAAGTCTCACATTTTTTTATTGAATTTGAAGTAAAAATGTTAAGGAGTGCTCTAGATGCAGACCTAGATTTTACAAAAGTACAACAACACCAATTGGATCACCTTAATGAATTACATGATCTTCAACAAACTAGGATGCATTAGATTTCCGTCATGCGACAACAACTTAAGAAATAACATGATAAATTCATCAAGTAGAAATCCTTCAAAGATAGTGATTGGGTATTGCTTTACAATTCTCGCTTCAAGGATTTCAATGGAAAATTATATACATAATGGTCATGCCCCTATGGATTCGATAATTGTTATAATAATGGAACCTTTAAACTTGATACCATTGATCAAGATTCTACTCCACTACTTACAAATGGGCATCATTTGTGGGTGTACCATCATCCATTCTCCAAAGAGGCATTTATCAAGATTGTAAAAGCTTAGTAAAACCTTGATGTTCTTAATGCATCAACTTCACCTCCAATAACTAAATATTCTCTTTTATTGTACATACATACATATACATATACACATGATTTTGTAGTCAAAATCCAATTTTGGGTGCTACAAGACTTAATGCTACTAGAAAACTAGTTTGTGGCTAGAAACATTGAGTAAATGCAAGTATTAATAATCTAACTATGAAAACCTATTTTTTGGCATAGTTAGAAATGAACCCTTTGAAAACCAACACATATACAAAGGTTTCCTTTACTAACAAGATGAGAGAAAGGAAGAAGAAGAAACATAAATAAAGGATTAAAATCACAAATTTACCTTTAACATAGCAAGATACTCCAAAGCCATCTTTCCTATGATCTATACATCACATAAAATCATAAAATATACATACAATGAAGTATATTTTTAATTTTCATATCTAGACTTCACTTTTGTACAAATAACTTCTCTCCATTCTCTAAAATTTACTAACGATAACCTAAATAAAAGTATCAACAATCTTTTTTCAGTTGTTGCAAATCATCTTCATCTACATAACACACTCAACTTTTGGAACAATAACCACCAATAATATCTTCAACATATTTAGAAATTACCAACAATATATTCAACATCTTCCACAACCACCAAAAGCATGTTTATCAATAACATTTTCAACACCTTCAACATACATTAATAGAGCATTCTTAGTATTCAACAATAACAATTTCAACAAGTCTAGTAATAATAATTTCAACATCCAACAAAACTACTTTCAGTATCTCTTGGAATTCTTTAATACTTTTTAATTCATCCTACTCTTCATAAAAATTCCCATACTTGTAACAACATGCAACTATAGTTCAAAACTTTTGACTTCCACACAACCAAATGTTCCAGGATTGCCATAAATTCAGAACACCTTTGCAAATAAAAGTACATTTGAACCTCCATTGCATCACTTATATAGGTAATGGAAAAGTACGTGTTCTTTTATTTCATACATTCTAATGACAAGGGCGAATGAACCAATAACAATCAGGTGGTTCTCCCCAATATGAGGTCCCTATTAGACCTCATACCATTTGGGATAAGAGACCCATTTAGATTCTAGCCTAGTAACCATTCTTGGTTTTTGAGAATGCTTTGTGATATAGGAAATCAACATAGTAAGGGGAATGGAGATTATAAACTAAAAGTAACCAGTGCATTAAGATGAAAATGATCTACACTATAGCAATTGTGAAGAGACAGGGAATAAATAGGAAGAAATGAGCTATTAAACACACAACTTAATAGTTAGATGTAATCCAGGGAAACAATATGCATTCAACTTTCCAGAATAATTCAAGAATATTCAACATCTAGATCTATCAAGTGCTCAATCATGAAATTGCATAACTAAACTAGCAAACATGTGAGTAACACTATCTAATTTATAGAATAGTCCATAATATAACAATATACATCCCACAAAGCACACATATACATGCATTCCTTATGAATAATTAGAAACAAGGACAAGATGCATGCAAAATACAACTCCAGTAATGGCTTTTCAAGGCTACTTAACATTAAGCATGAATCTAGAAGTACAAACCTCCTAACTCTGGTCTATAGTAAAATAAAGAATTCATAAAATTACAACTTCTAAAATTTCCTCATAGCAAGAGTTCTACAACATTTATAGGTTGATTTAGTAACTTCCCCCTCTTAACCATTGGACCTCTCTAGGGTAAGTTACAACTCTTTATCTTTTCATTATTTAACAATATAGTAAAGGAAAATGTTTTAAACTGCTACAAATGAGGATGAAAGTGTTTATTTTTTGAGTGCAATTTATTTGAGCACTTTATTTATGAACTTGATAATTGCTTCAAATGATATGAGTATTTATTTGTCACTTTTCAATGTATCATTAAGCAATTACACATTCGTAAATTCAACCATAAAGACAATGAAGTAGTAGAGATCACAATGCACAAGAGAGACACAATGTTTACCCTAAGAAAATCCACTTTCAGGAAAACCCAACAAGCTTCTTCTTAGAGGAATATTTAATTCAACAAGAGAGACATAAAATTCAATGCTAATGGTCACACTAACAAACAATATGCTTCCACACGGAAACCATGAAGATGCCAATTCATACCTCCTTTTTCTTGTCCACAAGATCCTCATTGAGTAGCTCGGTCAAGGTCATCAAGATGCTTCAAAATTCAGTCTTCTTCATCAAATACATCACATAAAAACTCAAGCTTGAACACAACTTCAATCCACAGGAAATTTTGACTTGATGGTAGGCTTCATTTCCACAAGTTTTTGGGCTTCTCCAGAGAGTATATTCGGCCCTCTCCATAGAATTTATATTCGACCCTCTCCATAGAAGATATATTACAGACCTTCACTTGCTTCTAAAATGATATGTTATAGACCTTCACTCTCTTTCCACAAATATAATGTAATATACCTTCGCTTCCTTTCCATAGAGATAATACCTCAGAAACTTTACTTGATTCATAGGGAAAGGCTGTAGATGTCTCGACTTTGTCTTAATTGGCTTCTCTCCTCAATTTCAGCCTCCTTGTCTTATTGTTTCTTTGCTAGAGATTAGATCAGATGATATCTTCTATGTATGTTCAAATTGTGCCTTTGGAAGGAGAATTTGTGTCTTATATATATGCATAGGAAGGGGTTCAAATTGGTGCTTCATGGGGCTGAGCTGACTTGATCAATAGCTAGGCCAACTTGGCATCTTGTGGTTATATATATATCAATTCTTTCTTTTTGAAAAAGGCCATGACAGTACATGCCTTATAAAATTAATCAAATTAATAAATTTCTTTTATCACAACCAAGAAGAACATGTTATATATTATATATATATATATATATATATATATATATATATATATAATATATAATATTATATATAATATATATATATAACATATATATAGTTCCTTGTTTTGTTTTGTTTGTTGTTTGTTTGTTTTGTTTGTTTGTTTTGTTTTTTTTTTTTTTTCACAAAATATAATTTATGTTTTACAACTAAATTTTTTACATTATGAAGATTGACCATATATAAAAAAAAAAAATTCAACACTCCCTCTTAGCTAGGGAGGTATTCATAATGACTATCCAAATGTTCTCTGTTGAAATAATTTCTTTAAGAAAAAGGTTGTACAACTCACAACATCAACATTGTAATCATTTAGGTTAATACTATTGACCTATAACAATCATAATATCCACTTAGTACCATTATTCTAGGTTAGCACACCTACAATATGGCACATCATCAAGATCCATTAGGTACCATCATCCAGGCTAGCACACCTAGCTTATGGTATAACATCAATATGCATTGGGTACCATCATTCAGACTAACACACCTAGCCTATGGTACAACATCAATATCAACTAGTCACCATGATCTGGTGGGTGCCTCAACTTCATGGTATACATACTAGTACAAGTTTTCCATAACCACAGTCAATCCTTAGGGAACATCCTCATTCCAACTTCATAGGGTTGGAAAAACCCTAGAGGAAATCCACATATTCACACCACAGAGTTTTTCCTCACCACTACTAAACCCTAAAAGACATCCACATCCTAATTCCATAGGCTTCACTTCATGCCGCAATGCTATATGGGCTCACTCAACGAGTAACTGAGCATGATGCTGAAAAGCCACCCACTCTTATAGAGTGACCAAGACAAACATTAGAGAATTTTTGAGGTCTAAAATGGGCTTCCTAAGGA
The DNA here is from genome assembly GCA_000404065.3 of Pinus taeda. Classification (NCBI taxonomy): domain Eukaryota; kingdom Viridiplantae; phylum Streptophyta; class Pinopsida; order Pinales; family Pinaceae; genus Pinus; species Pinus taeda. Next base: position 97,405 of record APFE030458188.1, read on the forward strand.
ATATTATAAAATAATAGTGAAAATAATAAAATAAGATTAGATTATATCATCAAATTTTAGAGGGAAGAAAGGAAAAACTACTTTTTCAACTCGTATTTTCAACTTATCTCCTTATTGTTTTACTCAAATTTCAAGCGATGTCACTTGTTTGATGCAGAATTTAATTCCTCATCCAAGGAGTACCCATGTTGCATACTTTTGATGGACCTTTCTACATGAAAAATGAGAAATACACAAAAAAGTGTGATTGCAATAACGTTTTTCATGTATTTCTCATTTTTTGGGTAGCAAGTGTAGAAAATCTGATGGTAGGTTAACCCGATAATGCAATATAAATCCAAGCAGAATACTATAACCTACTTCTACTATCAATTTGCAGAAGATTAAATATTGAGCTGAACAATATAACCAGAAGAAGAAGAATCAATGGCACAAAAGACATGAAAATACTTTGGGGAGAGCCTCAGCTAAAAACCCCACACTATTGTATTATCATACATGGTGGAAATACATAGGAATTATACAAATCCTTCACTCTCACAGCTAGCCAACTCTCAATACAATCCTCACAGATGCTCACAGGAAATCTTAGCTTCTCTCCAGCCTTCCTCTTTGCCCTCCAAGCTCCTATTTCCTTGCGTTGTTCCTTGTGGATGATTTGCCTCTTACCAAGTGGAAAACCAATCCTTCAAAACTGTGCAATCCTCAAGGATGAATCCTTGACTGCATGCATGAGTTTTCTCCATGATAAAACACATGCAACTGATAGTACATTGTCCTCAACTGGGTCTTTCTCAAAATAGACATGCATGAGTTTCTCATGAGGGAATCTTCAGTTAATTGGAGTAGCACTAGTTGAGTGCATTAGTGCATCAACTGACTATTAAATCACTATTAGTTCCTCAAACAGTTTGGAACTAATTTAATTGGACTTAACTCGATAAACTGAGTTAACTATAATATAACTCAAATATAACTCAATCTTATCTCCTTAATTTAAGGAATAACTCTTGCATGACTTCAGAAAGACTTCTAACTTGAATTTCTCCAACTAATTAATTTAAAATAAATAAATTCATTATTTCCAAGTAGCTGTTAATACTAAATTCAATTTTAATTCACAATTTAATTCAAGGACAAGTTAAGCTGGAATATTCTTGTTGCCATATTTCACCACTCCCTCTCAACAAGAAAGGGATTATCTGCCACCCTGATCCTGTCTCTATGGAACTTGAATTTACACTTTGACAATGCCTTTGTCAAAATGTTAGCATCTTTATCCTCTATCGAAATATACTGCAGCAACATGATCCTCCTTGTTAGACAGTCTATGAGATGATGATATCAGATGTCAATGTGCTTGGACCTATCATGAAATATTGGATTCTCAGAGAGTTTGATACAAATCTGATTATCACAATAGATCACAGTTGGATCCAACCTCTGATCAAACAAACCAACTAGGATTTTCCGCATCCATATGGCCTCACATGTTGCCTAACTTGCAGCCATGTATTCTGCCTCTGATGAGCTGAGAGCAACCGACCTCTGTTTCCTACTATACTAAGAGACTGCCGCTGACCCAAGGTTGAAAATCCCTCCTGATGTGCTCTTCCAATCTGATGGACTCCCTGCCCATTCTGCATCAGTGAAGCCCTATAACTTCACTCCCTCTGTCCGTCTGTACCATAATCCATACTGAGATGTGCCTCTGAGGTATCTCAATACATTCTTTACCGCCTTCCAAAACATCTTGGTAGGCTGAACCATTGCTTGACTCAGCTAGTTCACCGCATAGCACAAATTTGGTCATGTGTTCACTAAGTACATCAGTGAACCCACAAGCTAACTGTACATAGTAGCCTCTACCACTTCTCTTGAAGTAGCAACCTCCTTCCTCCAGTTACCTACTATAGGATTCTGCATGGGCTTGCAATTCTCCTTGTGGAATCTCCTGAGTATCTTGTTGGCATACTTGCCTTGAGACACAAAAAACTCCCCATCCTTCTACCACGCTTCCATGCCAAGGAAGTAATGCATGAGACCCATGTCTTTCATCTCGAATTCTCTTGCAAGGTCCTCCTTGCAAGACATGATCAACTGATCATCACCAGTCACTATGAGATCATCAACATAAAGTACGATGATCAACAACTTACCTTTCACCACAATGTGGTACAGGTTTGCATCTGCTTCACTCTTTATGAAGCCCAACCTAGTGAAGTAGTTGTCTATCTTGGTGCACCAAGCATGAGGTTCTTGCTTCAGCTCGTACAACACTCTCTTGAGTCAGCACACATGCGATTCACGATAAAAGGTCTCAAAACCTTTCGAATATGCTATGTACACCTCTTCCGAAATCTGGCCATTAAGGAATTCAGTCTTCACATCCATCTTATGGAACTTCCAACCTATTTGTGATGATAGTGCCAACATAGATCTGATAGATGAGTACCTTGCTACAGGAGAAAAAGTCTCATCATAGTTAATCCCTTGACCTGTGAAAATCCATAGGCAACAAATCTTGCCTTATGCTTCTCCACACTAGTATCAGCAGTTTGCTTTACCTTGTAAAGCCAACGGGAACTCACAACTGACTTGTTCTCCAGTCTCGGAACCAATTTCCAAACATTGTTACGAACTATGGAGTCATACTCCTCCACCATATCATCAACCCAAATCAGCTGTTACATTGCTTCCTCAAAGGAAGATGGCTCAATCTCAACACATTCCCCAGCAAGGTCCATGTATCAAGTGTACCTCTCAGGTGACCTCCTCTATCTGCATTGAGAAGTTGGTTCTCCCACATTCTCTCTCGTATCCTCCAAAAATTTGTCAGCTTCTCTTGTGCGCTTATGTCCATCTCTGGAAGACTCTACTTGAGTGGGTGTCTCCACTCCTGGAACCTCTGCATGCGGTTGCTCCGCATCAGTCTGAGGCTCCTTCTCCTTAGGAACCAACAGTTCCTCCACAGGCTGTAGTTGGAGCTCCCTCTCAATGGAAACTCACATGGCCTTCTGCTCATCAAACTTGAGATCTCTGAGAACCACTATCCTCTGACTGGTAGGCAAGTATACCTGATAGCTGTGAGGTGTATTAGTGTACCCCACAAATATCCCCAACTCTGTTGTCGGCTCAAGCTTCTTCCGTGCATCCTTTGTCACATGGCAATATACCGATGAGCCAAAGATCCCGAAGTGACCCACATCTGGTCTCTTACAGGATAAAGCTTCCTCTGGTGTCTTCATCCTAAGTATGTGATGCAGGCTTCTATTCTGCAAATAGACCATTGTGTTGCATGCCTCAACCCACAAGAGAAGTGGTAGGCCTTGGTCATGCAACATTGCCCATGCTTCCCTACAATAGTTCTGTTATTCCTCTCGAACACCCCATTCTGCTATGGGTTATGAGGTGTCGTCAACTCTCGCTTAATTCCTTCCACTGTACAGAAGTCCTTAAACTCTTGAGAGACATATTCTCCACTGTTGTCGCTTCTCAAGGCCTTGATCTTCTTCCTTGCTTCTTTCTCGACCAAAGATTTGAACTCACAAAACTTTGTGAAAGTTTGGTCCTTCTTCTGCATGAAATAAATCTAGCATTTACGAGAATAGTCATTGATGAAAATCACATAATACCTTTGCTTCACTGTGGATGCCGTTGAGAATGGTCCACACAAATCAGTATGAACTCGCTCCAAGATAGCCTCTGCTCGATTATCTCAATCATGAAAGGAAGACTTGGTGTACTTTCCCAAGGTACAACCTTTGCATGTGTCAACTTGCTTAAGTTTACCTTTGGGAAGTCCTGTAGATATCTATTGCATTATTTTCAAAGCCCCATGATGCAAATGCCCAATCGCCTGTGCCACAACTCGCCAATGTCTTGGCTTTGCACCAATTCTACTTTCATACTCAATGCTGCACAATCATCTACCTCTAGTTTATAGAGATTCTTCACCCGAATCCCTATCCTCTTGGTCTGACCCGTGTCTATGTGTCTTAGGAATGCCTTTCCTTTACTGAAGACAACATCGTAGCCTTTGTCCTCCAACATCATGACCGATACCAAGTTCTTCTTTAGTCCATACACATACATCACATATGTTAAGGTGAGAGGATCTCCATGCTCCCTCTGAAAAGCAACCATGCCCACTCCTGAAACACTATACCTTCCATCGTCACCCATCTCTATGCACATCTTGAGGTCTTTCTCCTCCAAGGCATTGAATAAATTTTTATCAGCGGTCATGTGGAATAAGGCTCCACTGTCAAGATATCAGACACAACCCATCATCGATGACACCATGCATGCGATGAGAGTAAAGTCCATTTTGAACTGAGAGGCTAATGCCTCACCTTCCGATCCTTCCGAGGATCCCTTCTTAGACTTCTTCGATGGGAAATTAGTCTTATAATGTCCCATCTTGTGATAATTAAAACATCTTACTTTAGACATGTCACTCTTCTCCCCTCCATGAGAAGAATTCAATTTGAAATGGGAAGCCTTCCCCTTGCCTTTCCTTGCCTTACTTGCTAAGGCCAGATTTTCTTCATCATCATCCTTGGATGAAGAACCATCTCGTGTGCTCCTCCTGATCTCCTCCCGCATAAAATCTTATGACAGTCATTCCCAATTCGACAGTTTCTCCCTTCCATTCACAAAGTCCTGGTAGCTATTCCAACTCTTTGGAAGGCCAAGGAGAGAGAGGCTCACCATATCATCATCGACAGTAGTTATTCCTACATGACCAAGCTCATTTTCGCAGGTGGTGAACTTGTTCAGATATGTGGAAATAGAATCGTCCTTCTCCATCTTGATTCTTCGAAGCTTATCCTTGAGAACCACTTTCCTTTGGTCGCTACTATTCTGGTAGAGGTCCTTCTAAATTTCTTCCACATTGAAAATGGAGTATCCTTCCCATGGAGACTCGAGACAATATGGTCTCAAACTCCCTCAAGGATGACCCATCTGACCTTTGCCACACACTTCTTCCACTCAGCCAACTTTTGTGCATTAGTTGAAGCTGGCTTTTGGATTTCTTGATCAATTAATTCCTTCAAGCCATTGTATTCTAATACAGTCTCCATTCTACCTTTCCATGCAATGCAATTCGAGCTACCTTCCAAGGCATACTTGAGTCTCAAGCCATAGAACACCATTGGCCAACCTTGAAGTATGATATGAATTTGATTTGCACCTACAACCCCGAACTTCAAACTTCAAATTCTCTTCTCAGTATATTGTTCACAACTCCGATACCATGTAGAAAATCTGATGGTAGGTTAACCCGATAATGCAATATAAATCAAAGTAGAATACTATAACCTACTTCTACTATCAATTTGCAGAAGCTTAAAGATCGAGTTGAACAATATAACAACAAGAAGAAGAATCAATGGCACAATACACATGAAAATACTTTGGGGAAAGCCTCAGCTAAAAACCCCACACAATTGTATTATCATACATGGTGGAAATACATAGGAATTATACAAAGCCTTAACTCTCACAACTAGCTAGCTCTCAGTACAATCCTCATAGATGCTCACAGGAAATCTTGGCTTCTCTCCAACCTTCCTCTCTACCCTCCAAGCTCCTATTTCCTTGCATTTTTCCTTGTGGATGATTTGCCTATTACCAAGTGGAAAACAAATCCATCAAAACTGTGCAATCCTCAAGGATGAATCCTTGACTGCATGCATGAGTTTTCTCCATGAGAAAACACATGCAAGTGATAGTACACTGTCCTTGAACATTAATCTCAACTGGGTCTTTCTCAGAATAGACATGCATGAATTTTTGATGAGGGAATCTTCAGTTAACTGGAGTAGCACTAGTTGAGTGCATTAATGCATCAAATGACTGCTAACTCACTATTAGTTCCTCAAACAATTTGGAACTAATTTAACTGGACTTAACTCAATAAACTAAGTTAACTAGTTACAACTCAAATATAACTCAATCTTATCTCCTTAATTTAAGGGATAACTCTTGCATGACTTCAGAAAGACTTCTAACTTGAATTTCTCCAACTAATTAAT
>APFE030458188.1:103972-183086 GCA_000404065.3 Pinus taeda
TTTAAAATAAATTAATTAATTATTTCCAAGTAGTTGTTAAGACTAAATTTGATTTTAATTCACAATTTAATTCAAGGAGAAATTAAATTAGAATATTCTTGTTGCCATATTTCAACAACAGGATCCATCGAGAGTATGCAACATGGGTACTCCTTAGATGAGGAATTAAATCTACATCCAATGAGTGTTCCTACTTGAAATTTGAGTAAAACCATAAGGATATAAGTTGAAAGTATGAGTTCAAAAAGTACTTTTTTTCTTCTTCTTTTTTTATCTTTTTACTTTATACTCTAAAAATTGTGAATCATCCCCCATGGTTGGCATCATCATCTTGAATCCTATTGGTTCTTATAAGTTGATTTTGGTTGAATTTTTTTTTTTTGAGGCCCATTTTTTACCTCAAAATTTCTTTAATGACACCGAAAGGCATCCACTTAAATGATTAGCCTTTACTGGATCATTCACCCTAATTCTAGTTACAGTACTTGACACATGGATAACATCCCTAATTTTGGTCATAACACTTGAATTAGGGATACTGTATGTCCAATGAACAATTCTTCCTAATTATGGTCAATGTACTTGATATAGGGATAACATGCCTAATTCTGATCAGAGTACATGACACAAGAAGAATGATGATATCTAATCTATCAAACCATTCTCTGTAATTCCTGTCAATGTACTTGAAATAGGGATGACCTCCCTAATCCTGGTAAAAGTGCATAAAATAGGGAGAATCCATAATAGTGATGAAATATCATCCTCATTCCCTCTCAACCTGAGAGGTATCAACAAATCCTAGCTTCTCCTTGACGTACATAAACTTCATCTAGGGACAAAGTCTTCATCAAAATATCAACTTTTTGCTCATTAGTACGAATATATTAGAGCCTCACTACTTCCTTCTGAACTACATCACTAACACTAGCAGCTTCCAGATGTACTCTTCCTATCTTTCATCATTCATTGCCCAGTCATAATATTACCAATCCATCATTCCATGCTTCCAGTCTCAAGTAGTACATCAAACAAAAACCCTTTATATCAAATTCATTTGCAAACTCCCTCTTAATCTATAACAGAGTCAAATACTTCATCCTCAACTACTCCTTATGATTCCTTTTCACAAGGTGTTCTTTCAAGACATATTTCAAACTTGATGATCAAATTGCTTCCTCTAAATCCAAATCCTATCGTAAGCGTTGCTTTGTTATTTTTACCATTTGTTGTTAAAACTGACAACCTTCACCATGTACCTATAATCCTCACTAGAAGGTCATGGAAAAATAGTTACAAACAAACACAGTATACAAGAGAACGAGACTAATTACTAGAGAAAACAACAATAGTAATGATTAAAGAAAAGAGAGATAATACTTATCTTTTAAGAAGAGTATCAACTCCCTCTCAATCTTATACTTCTTGCGTTCATCTTGAAAATCAACATCTTCGTAAGTTCAACATCAATATGATGACATACCTTCCTTGCATGAGCTAGGGTTTCTTCTTTCAATAGAAATGTCTCATCCTAGGGTTTCTCTTTTTCAAGTCCTTTTTAGATGGCTAGGGTTTGCAAACCCTAGATATCAAAATGTCAAAACCCTAGAATGCTCTTTACACAAGTGATGGTTCAATATGGGGTTTTGTTCATAAACCCTAAAATTTTTTTGTTTTTTAATCCTTATATATTTAAGAATCTATTTTGTAAGTCCAACAGTCTTTGGCATCTACAAATTTAGAAAGAGCCTTAATCCCTCCTTTACGAATCTTAATTAATCTAGCAAACCCTGTTCTATCAATGAATGCTACTCTATGTATTTAAATATGAAAAGGAAACAAAAAATTTGATACATAAAGTATGTTGCTAGTTCCAACTTAATAGAATAAATCTTTATTACTTGAGTCTTTAGCTTTAGCTTTCTTTGGATGTTCATCAATGTCAGTGGAAACATGTTGTATTTTTTTTTATATTTTTTTTTTCATTTGATATTTTAGGACAATGGTATATACAGTGACCAAATTTGTCACAATGGTTTTGACATATCTTTCTTTCCTTGAGGATTAGGTATTCTATTAGAATCCCTTCTTTCTTGAAGGCCAAACTTCTTCTTCCTTCAACCTTCTTAAAACAAGTTGCATATGCTTGAGAATATTCTTCCTTTCTATCTCTTGATATAAGCCTTGATTCTTCTTGAGTACAATAGGTCCATAGTTCATCAAAAGATGGAGGTTCCTTTCTGCTACTTATACCTACTGCAAATGCATCCCATGATCTAGGTAGTCCATTGAGCGATGTAGTCACAATTTCCTTCTTAGAAATGTTTTCATCAATTTCTTGAATTTTGTTTCTTATTTGAGAGTATTACAAAATATGAAGCCACACTATTTTCATTTTTCATACTTATATCGTGAATTTCATTATTCAAACTCATGAGTTGACCAATGTTTTTGACTATAAATAGCTTTGTTAGGGCATCATACATTGCCTTTGAAAATTCAAGCTTTGGAATGTAGGGAATCAGGTGATATTTAATGTAATCCATAATAAGACTCATGGTAGTGATGTCATCTTCCTTGAACTTCTCCTTTCCTATAGCATCTTCCAGTTTGACAATATTCCCTTCACAATATACAAGACTTTGTTCTTTGCAAGCATAATATCAATCCTAACTTTCCAAGCTCTGAAATTTGAAGCCCCTTCTAACTTGTCCTCTGATTTCATAAAATCCATGGATGTAGATGAACAATAAGGACTCAACAATAGTGATCCCCATTAGTTTTCTTCAAGAATGATCTCAGAGATCCTTCATTCACCAAAGCTGTGATACCATGTTGGATTTTTTAGTGCAATTTATTTAAGAACATTATTTGTGAACTTAATAATTACTTCCAATGATGTGAGTATTTATTTAGCATTTTTCAATGTATCATTAAGCAATTACACATTCATAAACTCAACCATAAAGACAATGAAGTAGTAGATATCACAATGCATAAGAGAGACATGGTGTTTACCCTAGGAAAACCCACTATGGGGGAAAATCGAACAACCTTCTTCTTAGAGAAATATTCAATTCAATAAGAGAGATATCAAAGTCAATTATAACTGCCACAATAACCAGAAAGATGCTTCCACAAGACAATCACAAAGATGCCAAGTCATACCTCTTTTTTCTCTTCCACTAGATCATCCTTAAGTAGCTTGGTCAAGAAAAAATCAAGCTTGAACACAACTTCAATCCAAAAACAATTATGACTGGATGGAAGACTTCTTTTCCATAAGTATTTAGTCTTCTCCATAGAATATATTTGGCCCTCTCCATAGAAGATATATTTGGCCCTCACCAGAGAAGGTATATTATAGACCTTCGCTTGTGTTCATAGAGATATGCCACAGATATCCATTTTCTTCTACAGAGATATGCTAGAGACCTTCACTCTCTTTCCACAAAGATAATGTTGCATACCTTCACTTCCTTTCCACAAAGATAATAAGCTTGGCTTAGTTCACAGGGAAAATTTGCAGATGTCTCGACTTTGTCTTGACTGAATTCTCTCGTCAATTCCAGACTCCTTGTCTTCTTATTTCTTTGCTAGAGATCATATCATATGATCTCTTCTATGTGTGTTCATATTGTGCCTTTAGAAGGATAATTTGTATTTTATATTTGTGCACAAGAAGGAGTCAAAATTGGTGCCTCATGGGGATAAGCTGACTTGGTCATTAAGTAGGCCGTCTTGGCATCATATGGTGTCCAAAATTCAATTTAAAAATTCAATTTCTTTCTTTTGAAAGTGGCCATGAAGAACATGCCTTATAAAATAATAAAATCAATAAATTTTTATTTTATTTATTTATTTATTTTTAACACGGTCAATTACTTTTGTATTATAAAATGAATAGAAGAAGGTATAAGTCTTATTACATTTCGAAATCAAATGGTCTTTACTAGAGGTACAAGATGGGAATGCAGTCCCTACCTCAGCTTGTGAAACCTTGTTTCTAAAGAACTGAAAATTTAAAAAAGCATACTGTCTCACAAACTTCCCAAGCAGCAAACAAATTTTACATAGCATTGATGGATGGATGCATGTTGTTCACCAAAATTGGTTCACTGACTCCTCTAGTTGCTGTCCCTTTTTCTTGCTATATTTGGAGGAAGTTTCTCCTTGCTAGCTTTGATTCAGAGAGTTGATGTAGTCTACTACATCATCCATATGCTTGCATTTGTCCTTCAGCTCTTCAATCTCTTATCTTTGCTTCTCAATTTCAATTTGTTTATAGTTGTTTATACTCTTCATCTCTAAACAAAGATCTTTGAGAGTTTGTATAAATCGACCTATCATGAATATGTTAGCACGACACATTGCACAACTTTCGTTCTTTTCCACTTTTTCTAAGGGGTTGCAAGACATCTTTGTTGGACTGTCCACTATATTCCTCTTTGGATCTCTATTCTTTGATTGAGAGCTTCTGTGCTTTTTGTTTTGATGGCCTTCTAGTTGTTTGCTTTGATCTCTCTTCTTGACTATTATAGTGTTCCTATTAGGATGCCAGTGAAGCTCCTTCCTCTTGCTGATGCTGATAACTTTGGGGATCTACTTCCGAGTAATAGGAAAATCAAAGGGTAGTAGGCTCAGGGCTTAAAAACTGAATTTTACAAGTGGATGAATTGTTGAGGGGCCTGGAGAAGTCTGAGAGTACCAACAAGAACTTTTTGTCGCAAAATATAATTTATATTTTACAAGTACAAATTGTAAATTATGAAGACCGACCATAGCTACAAAAAATCAACAGAAATTTGTTACAATTTGATTAGATATTGAATTGGTAACATCATGATGTACTATACCACCTAGACTTCACAATATGATGCAATCAATTTCATTTTTTTGAGTAGAAAACTCTCCATGAACATGTGGTACATTGCTATGTCCTGGGAGAGCACTAACATATCCTTCTTTTGTGAAAATAAGAATGAGTCTAGGCTTATTTTCTACTCAATAGAATATATAGGTTGCATGTAGTAGATTCGACCTAAAAGTATAATAAACTTACAAATATGCCAAAAACATAACATAAGAGATGATTGCTAGAATGAAAATGCTTCTTTATTGATATCCTCAGATAACCCTTGAGGTAGAGTAACACCATAAAATCACTCCTTAAGGAAGGAGAAAAATCCACAAGACATATGCTTGTCAATACAACAATCCTTGACATCTCTTGATTTGGAGTCTCTAGAATCTATATAGGTTTCATAAATACAATACCATGGGTAATTACCATGGGTCTCTCAATACCTTACATCCAATACAATGGGCTTATCACATTATTGTCTAACTACGTGTGGTCCCTTTCATAATGTGGGTAGACCAATTTATTTATTAACTATGACCCATTACATCACATTATTCCCTTGGCTGTCTCCCTATATACCCCTTATGATCCCCCCTAGGTATACTACATTCCACCCCCCTTAAGCATGTTTTGTCCCCAAAACATGAGAAGAACACAAATAATAATATCTACTCAAAAATTAGTCCATTAGCACCATGCATGTGCATCTAGTCATCCGGGATAAAGGTGAACACTCGATCTGGTCAATGCCTCTCTCGCTTGAGATGGAAGTTGGTACTTGTGGTTCCTATGCTTTGATATGTTGTGGGTGGATCGTCACACCTAAATGTGTGCTTCCAGGTGTTGTCATCCTTGCTTCTAATTCTTTGCCACATTTTTGTTTGTTCTCTTCCTGGGTGGTGCAGGTGGTGATATGCTGGAGCATTAATTGATGGTGTAGCTTCCTTCAAGTCCCCACCTGATGGAGCTTGAGTGGTATCAGGTTCCTTATGTGGTACCTAATTTTGTTTCTTGTCTTCCATTATTACTTCCACCATGAACTCCTCACCTGATGTGTCAGTACATGTAGATTTTTCTACTTGGGCCTCCTTGGACTCTACCTGTCTACTGATGGAAATATCCTGCAATGTAATTTTCTTCTTTTTATACTAGAGCTTCAAGCATTTATTTTGCACATTAATATTGATTGTACCAACGACTTCCATCCAAGGGTATCCCAAAACAACATCCACATTGTCCATATATGGAGTATGAAAATTAGAATGCAACACATACTTATCCATAGAAATATTCAAATATTTATAAATTTGAACATCCCCATTATCAACCTGTGTGTTTTCAATATGTTTTGTTGGAACTTGCAGTTTTTTTGCCAAATTCACATTGATAAAATTATGTTGGAAATTAGGATTGATAGAAACAATTACCTTCTCTTTTTGAATACATCCCTGAACCTGTAATATATAAATATTGGTAGAGAATAAGCCTTTATGGCTCTTAGTGTCCTTCTTTCCAACATTAGACCACTTGTCCAAGAGGACTTTTTCGTAGTCTTCATCAGAAAGGGGCGCCATCTTAGAGGCAAGTGAGGTCCACCATTTTAGAGCCTCATATTTGAATTTTAAATATGTTTCCAATCTCCACATATGGTAGTGTGACTTTACCATTTTAGGAATTCTTCGATAGTAGGACCATCATATTTTCCAGTAAAAATTAGCTCAGTAGAATCCATGAAGTAGAATGAGGGTTCTGAAAAAAATTACCTATTTTATGCGACAAATTTAAAATGGATCAGAATCCTTATTATAGCCTATTTTCGGAAATGGAATGACCATTCTACATTTTCCAATGTGATTGAAATCATGATCTGGACATGCTGGAAACTTAGATTTGCATTGCAATTGTCTGGCAGTCACAAAAATTTCTGAAAAAAGAGCTAATTTAAAATCGACAATATCTCCCTCCTTTGGACTCTAATTCAACCATTTTTTTTTTTGAAATGGGGTGATTTTTCAAGAGAACCTCAGATCTACAATTATTTTTCTGAAATTATGCACAAAAACTGCAAAAATTTATTGAAGATTCGACGTCCACGAATTGTCGTTAGAAAAATTTCTGCAAAACAACTGATTTTAAATCAGCGATATCTCCCTCATCCAGACCATGATTCGACTAATTTTTTTTTGAATTTGGGTATTTTTTCGCAAGGAATTTAGGTATGCTATTTTTTTGCACTTTTTTTTTACCAAAAATTTCAAATCTAATCTGTAAACTCGTCGCCCAAAAAATTCTTGCAAAAATGAAAAAAATATTTCTTCTCACTTTGCCCAAGAGAGAGATCTGGTATTGCTTGTAGTGTAACTGCAAAAATATTAAAATTACTGTCAAAGAAATTTCAAGAGCCAATACACAAATAAGATAAAATTTCTTCTCTTTATGAATCAAACCCTTGAGGTAGGCTAACACCATACAACTACTCCTTAAGGAAGGAGATCACTCCACAAGCTAATGCTTGTCAATACAAAAAAATTCTCAATAGCTCTCAATGGGGAGTCTCTAGCCTCTATATAGGATTTATACATACAATACCATGGGTAATTACCATGTCTCTCTTAATACCATACATCTAATACAATGCGCTTATCATATTATTCTCTAACTACTTGTGGTCCTTTGCATAATGCATGTTAACCACTTTATTTATTAACTATGGTCCATTACATCACATTATTCCCTTGGGTACCTCCCTCTGTACCCCATATGATCCCCCCTAGGTATACTACATTACCTCTATCAAGATTATTAATGAAGGTACTGAAAGCAAATCCCTTTGCTTTCAATATCTCTTCCTATTATTTGTTTGGTGATATTGACTCTCCCTTGGGTCCCAATTGGTAACAGTCATTCATTTTGATCTTCTCATTATGGAATGATATTGTTAATATTATGGAATTGTTCTAGCTAACTTATAACATATAATACTCCTTGTAGTTTAATGGTTACACTCCAAAGTAGTAGAAGCTAGATTGAAATCTCTTGCATAGTCAATCAAAGCAATAGGCATCCATTATACATATTATCTTACAAGTTCTAATTGCAGAGAACTAAGGGGCTTGGTTTCATGGATAAATGAGAAACACTCTTAATAATCACAGTTAAAACATTTGTAATATCAACTAGATGGAAATGCATTTTCCCATGGAGAATCTCCTCTATATTACTTGGATACAACTAGGGTTTTTGGGAAAGTAAAAATTTATTTATGTATGCAATCTTGAACATAAAGAGTTGGTCAAGATATAATCCAAAATCTGAGCATGAGAGTATTGGGTTGGTTTTGGGAATGAAACCATATGTGTTTTGGTGGTAAATTTGTGGGAAACTATGGGGAACAATTGTCTAGGGCTACAAGTCTAGGATAAAATAGTTTTCATGATCTTCAGTTACTTGTAAATTTATCCTTTTTCACTTGAATTCCACCTTCATTTCAGCCATTGTTCCATAAGGAAGGCTTGGGGAAAGGAATCATAAGTGAGAGAAAAAACTTTGGGGAATCATCGTGACTCAGTCCTAGAGATCAAGGAGGTGTTGTAGCATTATAATGATGCTTAGTGTAGCACTGTAGCACTGTAGCACTGGACTACTGTAAAACTATAGTGAAGGAGGAGGCCATAAAATGAGCTTAAGAGTGACTTTTTTGGATTGTATAACTAAGAAGAGGATCAAGAGAGAGCTATAGAGACTTGGGACGATGAAAACGTGACTATAGAATTGGATTAAGGTCTCGTGCAATGCTATATTGTTGGGATAAGGGTTAGTACAATGTTACAGTGGCCTAAACACACAAAAATTTTAGAAAACATGACAAAAAACAACCTTTTTGGAGGTTGTAGTGTCAAGATAAGGCTTAGTGGAGGGATATAACACTAGATAAGGGATAAGTGTAGCACTACAAGAGAAATAAAATGACCAAAAATTGCAAGAAAACTTAAGTTTAAGACTTCTCTAAGGGTCACCTCAATATACTAAGAGTTGGAGGATGTCTTTGTACTGTTAGAATGGCCAACAATACTTAGTTTGAATCATAAGTTTTCCTCCATTATTCCAATTCATTAGAGGGTTGCTCATAACTTATAAGTGGTGTTAAGGTGACTTCTGAACTTAATTGAAGATGTGATCCTCTCAATTCCCTCTAGGAACAAGGCACTGAGAGGAATTAGGGAGGATTGTTGAAGTAGCCACAACACATTTCAAATTGTCCAATATGTTATCAAAGATACCAGTGTCAAACTACCCCTTTCCATATATCAAGGAGACATAAATACTTCACCCTTTGGGGGGTAGGACCTGATTTTTCTCTCTTTCCACAATTGGCATATTGTTCAAGTGAGGAGACAATACCTAATTTGCTAAATTTTGAAGCCTAATGACCAAGTATGGAAAAACACACATAAGTTTGATTAAAAATTGTAGTCATGTGTGGCCAATTCCTATTATAATGAGAAACTTGTGAATGGTAGTCACATGAAATAACAAATGTCACAACCCTTATCTGAATAATCATATTCCATGCACACACTTTGGGACAATCATAATTCAGACTCTTGTCACATCCCCTTGATTATGTAATGACATGTTCATCTTATTAGCTAAATATTTAATGATGCCAACCAACTTGATATTTGTTTTTGAATACCTTGGAGAATATTCTAACCCAAGCCAAACACTCTGCAAGAAAATCTACTATCCAAGCATTTCCTTGTTCGTAGGCAACCATGAAAGGACCACCCATACACAATGAACCCACAGATACCTCGGTCATCCATAAGAACCCAAAGGTGGCAAGAATATTTTCAGAAGAAAATTAGATGTAATATTTTCATCAACTCCATAATTTCAATAAATATATGACATTGGAATTCGCCTAGTCACTCAACCTCTTAACTACCAAAATGTGAGGGGTAACTATCCAAATGACAAAATAGAATAATTCTAGGGTTATGGGCATGCCTTCAACAAGATAAAAGTGGTTCAAAAGAATGACATATATTTAGTTATTCTTTAGCAAGAATTTACAATAGGTGACAAGGAGCTACAAGGTGACAAGAAAGATACACTAAGGACCTCACTCATGGCACCATGGTTAGAGGATGCCCTATACATATAGTGATATCTCACTTGTGAGGGAAGATTCAAGTTGTTGTATGGGCACCATTTCAAACTCTTCGCACACATGTGGCATCAAATTTATGTTAGCATTATATTTTTCCTTATGCATTCGTTGGAATCAAAGAGTACAAAGTCTATACAAGTAAATAACCTTTATATGAGTTTGACATGTTAAATTATGGTTGAGAATGACTTGCATGAAACCTAGTGGGTTTGGGTATATTTTATGGGATAAAACCCTTCATCAAAGAGCACTACAAAATAAAACCATAAACTTCAAGACAAGTAAAAATATACATGTACATAATAAGGCTCCCCTTTTTAAGAAAGAGTGAAGCCCATTTAGATTTCAAAACCCATAAATTATGGTTGAGAACAACTTGCATGAAACCTAGTGGGTTTGGTTCTATTTTATGGGATAAAACCCTTCATCACAGAGCATTACAAAAGAAAACCATAAACTTCAAGACTGGTAAAAATATACAAATACACAATAAGGCTCCCTCTTTTCAAACAGAGTGAAGCCCATTTAGATTTCAAAGACCCTAACTAGTGACTCTATAGGGATATGAGGTTTTGCTAGGCTTAGATAGAGTATTATTCACTCTCCCCTTTGAAAAAGGTGGAGGTTGAATGAGGAATAAGAAAGCTATGTTCGTCCAACATAACAAGTTGGAGAGAATATGAGGAGGTGGAACAAGATAAGGAAGAAGTTACTCCAAAAGATGATGTCCTAGTAGCTACATTGCTCAAGAATTGTAATAAATTTAGTTGCACACAAAGGGTTTTGTTTGACAAGAAATGGTCTTCACATTTTGCATATGATATTAAGATAAGTTCCAATAATATGAGAAATAACATTGAAAAATTGAAAAGGATAAGCCAAAAATTCTGCCAAAAATTGGCCTTAAAACATTTGACATTACAAGTCTATGAAGCCAAGAAAGGGTTGGACGCCCTTGTTCAAACCATTGTTGATAAAAATAATTTTTCACCATCAACTTCACACGATGATGACCTA
Organism: Pinus taeda; assembly: GCA_000404065.3. Lineage (NCBI taxonomy): Eukaryota > Viridiplantae > Streptophyta > Pinopsida > Pinales > Pinaceae > Pinus > Pinus taeda. Next base: position 115,027 of record APFE030458188.1, read on the forward strand.
GTCAATGAGAACACATAGGAGGATGTGACAGTGGAAGAGGACGATGTAGATGAGGAGGAAGTGGAAGTGGAAAAGAAGTTTGGTAGTGAATGATGAAGATATCCCACCAATATATAGATGGAGAAACTAGATGACCTAAAGTATATATAGGGAGAGGGCCCTCCAATAGAGACAATAAGAAAATCCCTCGGAATTGATAGGTTGGAGCAAAAGTTGGCTAATTGAAATGGTAAAATTGATACTCTGAAAAAACATGTAAATAAGTTGATGTTACAATAAGATGAAATTGATTCACAATAATGAATGGATAAGTGGAAACTATGAAAGGCTCATTTTGAGGTATGTAAAATGAATCACATTACTCAACAACTTGAATAGAACAAGCACTGCATGTGCCATATAGCTTATATATTGCTGACCAGTAGACTCCCCTCTCTATTGTATGCAATATACCTTAAAGAACAAAAGATTTTCCTTCAACTCAAGGCTCTAATAGTAGACAACCCTAGCTATGTTAATAATAAAGGTCAATTATTATAGTTATATTTCAATAGTGAGAAGATAAGAACCTCCTCCATGAGTTATGTCAACGCAATTTCCTCCTTGATGAATTGTGTGGTTGGGACCCCAATTAACATGAGGAGACACTCAACTCCAAGCATTCACATCATTCTTAAGAAATTAGTTGAGGTGGATGGATGTAATGACCCTATTCGAGTATATAGAGAAAAATTAACCCTTGTGAGTGAGAGGAAAACCAACACTAGGAGAGATTATTAAGGCCACTGAGAAGATGCTTTGTAACCCCGCGTTTGTTTCTTCTTTTAAAGAATCCCAAAGTTTAGTTGTGTCTTATTAGCCTGAATAGACTAAAGGTGATATATTGCTTTAAGAAGATAAAAAGGTTCATGACTAAGGAGTAGAAGCACAAAGTACCTTTCCTGCATTCCTGACTAAGGAGTAGAAGCACAAAGTATCAAAATATGTTGATTGTCTTAAGTTTGACAAGATTAATTGGATTGGGTTGAGATTTCATTTTCCTATCTTTTGGCACCGTGTGGAAACAAAAGCGAATTTCAAGGTCATCATGCATTCCTCGTTGGTATTTTACAATCAAGAAGAAGTAGGCACTCGACTTGCGATTGGAGAAGTATTCATTCTAAACCTCCATCCCCTGACTCCTTGTCTTCCGATGATAGATTAAAATAGTCCTTTTTTGCATGAGGAAAGACAACCCCTTCAAATAGGGGGTGATGTTGGGTCATGAAATTTTCACGCTTCTTATAATTTTTTCTTAGTATTTGCCTCATTTTAACTCATTTTCAATATCAAGTCTAACTTTTTTGACACATGTTTCCAAGTTTGACACTAGGTAACTTTGAATTTTATTATTTACATCTTTTTAAGCATTTGGATGTATGGATAATCATGTGCTTTTTGATAATTTCCTTGAGTGATTGTAGAACCACACTTCAGGATCCTATTGCAAAAGCTTTCAGACATGCATCAACTGTAGAAGTTTCAGATTTGGTAATCTAACACAGAAGCTACAAGACATATTTTGGGTATAGAAGTTGTAGAGTGATAGTCACAATGAACAATGAAGTTATGAATGTGGATTCCTAAATAGTCCATGTCACTTTTTTCATCCACCAGTCAAGATCCACACTGGGTGATTCAAGTTGACCATTTGAAGATAGAAAGGCACAACCATGCACTTTATTTTTTGGAAAAGTCAAAAGTTTCTTTGTAACTTTCAACAATGATGTAGAAATAACCTAAATCTATGATTCAAAATGAACACATCTATTTAATTTTGGAACATTTGCATAATGTATAAATCGGCTCCTTGCTAAAAGAAAAAGAATCAATTCTTATCGTTTAATCTTTGAATTGTATAAAATATACCCATTAAATTGCAATATGCATGACTAAGTGTTACCCTATTTTAGAGCAAGGCCCACTATATGAAGATTTATTGTTGTGTAATTATCATTATTGTTAGTTAGATTACAATTTGATATATATAATTGGAATGAAATAATTCATGTTAATTGGTATTTTAATATAATATATAGATTACGACAATTTGTGTTATTTGATATTATCATGGGATTATAGTGATTTCATGCAATTGATAGTAACAGTTTTGTTATTTAACTAGTAAATTCATTACTAATGTCAATTACATATAATTGCATTTCATTGTTATTCAATTAATATGCTAATTTTAATAGTGTTATATGTTATGTAAGGGGTTTTTTGTCATTTAGGTTTAAATAAATTCATTTTTTCTATAGAATTCACGTGGTTGGTTCACACTCTTATGGTCCATGTTAAATAGGGTAGGATATGGATTAGTCCATGTAGCTTATGACCTTGTTTAGTAAAGTGTTAGTTTTAATTTAGATAGCCAATTTTATTTTACCTGGCCTATGCCAGTATAGTGCTAGATGTGGATTTGATTTGGTGACTTGTCACTTAGTTTTATATTTGTGTTATTGTTGTAGCATAAGATTTTGAGTCTATTTAATCCTAGTTCATGCTTAACTACATAATACAAGCTTAATAGGGATGATTAGGTTCCATAGTTGGAATTTCTTGATTCACTTCCTTCCATAGATTTCCTTCACTTAAATAATTAACTGCACCAAAAAAGTACAATTTGTTTGATAAGAAATGTGGCTTGCACAAAGAGTGCATGATAGCCTTGAAACAAAAATACTTACCCAAGTTGATATTTAATGTTGAGCAAAATTGTTTGTTTATTCCAAGCAATTAATTTGCACCGACACTAACCAAATTATATCTTCATAAGAAATAGAGAAATTCACTCAAAAAGGGGCACCAATATATGTGGTATCATCTCATTATATGGATTATTAGTATCAAAAATAGTCTACTCCTAACACCTAGAGATTCAAAGGTTAACCCAAAAATATGAGAGGGTATTTTAAGGCTTACGCATGAATTTTCCATTGGAAACCAACCTTATAACAAATAATTGAGGTGAAACTAAATTCAACACCTATTAATCTTGAGCCATATCAATATCCTCATCACCAAAAAACATAAGAGTTTCACCAACAATATTTATCATTACCTTGTCTTTGAGTACAAAGCAACTCTAAAGGGGTAGGCAATGTTATCTACCTTAATTAAACATAAAAAAATTGCAAATAAACTACAAAAAAGACATACATTTTGAATGAAAAGCCACAAGGTTCTTCCATCATATTTATTTATGGGGGGCACCAATTGTAAGTCACTATTCATTATTTTTATACATTCATTATTTATATCTCTTGGTATATCTAATTGAAAACTTCAAGTCAAATTAAGCTTTCGTTATAATTCCCAAGGAGACAAACAAAACCCTAGATCAACATGTCTAGTTAAGAATTTACTCCTTTAGTTTTTGGACATCGGTACTTGCTCATACACATAAGTAGTTCTTAAAGTAAAAAAGCAATTAATTCTAAATTGTTATTTCTAATTCCACAAAATCGTCAATAAATGCATTAGAAAACTGGGAAATCTTGATTAATACATGGAATCATTAAATTGGAACTATTTAAAATAGTTAAAACATAAATCTCCCTAGTAGAGAAGAGAGGAGTTGCTATTGTAGTAAACTATTAGGTACCTAAATCCATACACATTTATTGTTAAATTTGTCATAAATCTATGCTCGTAGAAGAATAACTAAAGAGATAACATGCATTTCAATGACATAAGCATGTTTCAAGACTTGAAGGAAAGTTAGCTCCAATAGGTGGTCTTATATATTAAATGGAGGAATCCACAAAATGGCTTTGATTTTCCAAAAATGGTTCAACACATATATCCTTGAAAGAAAGAAAAATAAACGTTATTTAGACAATGAGAAGAAAGTGCATCCTAGTTGAAATTAGTTATTTACGTGAGACCACTGGAAGAATGACATGTATAAGATTGAATTCCCACATCTCGCCAATACTCCGAGTCTTTACTCAAAGTCAACATATTAGAAATTTGCAAAAGGTTTTGGAATATAGTCTTCAACTTCAATTGTAGGCCATACTAAGATTATATTATCTTGATATATATTTTGGTGTTGTTTGAAACAAACTACATTGAACTAAATAACATTACCTATGTAAGAAAAAAAATAACATTTTTGGCAAATGTTGATGTGGCTTCGATGGGGGATAAGGGTTGTTCCAAGGAAACTCAAGTGAGACTAGGATTTTAACCACTGGGCCAACATCTATAGGACATGTTCTTTGCGAGAGTCCATAATAATGATACTTTTAACAAAAAATTGCATATAGTCCTCTTTTACTTTGAATTCATTATCCCTAATAAATTACTAACTAGTTCTTCATCTATTACTTTCTACAACCATCATAATGATCCACATTCATATGTATTTTGGTTCTCTTTTCCTTTCCTCCATGCTCTTTTCCAAAATATTTCTTCTTAACATCAATAGTTGTTTTTCAATCCCTCTCAACTATTAGAGCTCCATCTTTGAAAACATTAGGACTGTGAAGCTAAGTAATAGAAACATTTAAGCTCTCAATAAGCTCGAATCTCTTTTTCCCAAGTCATCCAACAAGCTATGAACCTTTCTCAATACCTTTATGTTCTTTTCCTAGGATCCAACAATTTCATCACTTGAAGACTTAAAGGAATGTTTTTAGTGGTTATATCCTTCTCAATTATTCAATGAACATAAGTCAAATAACAAGGCAAACACTCCATTATAAATTTTGAATCTTTTTACCTTAGTGTTGCTATATAAACGAATGATGCAAATGGCCTTTAAAATGGTGTTATGTAACACTTTATCCACTTCTTGGGCCACATAAAGAAGTCGAGCTTTTCCAAAAAAAAAATATGTAATTACAAACTCCATGTTTCTCTTAGTGGTCTTATTGAAAATTGTCCTCTTTTTCTCCTATTCATAAATCTCTGTCTATGGTGCTACAGGTGGAGTCATGGAGGTGGGTTCTATCATTAGAGTGGGAGTAGGAATAAATTTTTCCATGTGACATCTATTGTACTTAAGAGATTCAATCTTTAGCTCTTCAATTTTCCTATATAATGGTTTAATTTTGGCTTCCAATTCTACCACTTATCTCCTACTACCAAGTTGTAATCCACACCCAAATCTACAACAACAAAAGATCTCATGCTAGATAGATCAATATTAATTTATCAAGTATCAACAAAAATTACAAGAAACTTCATTTTATCCTTGGGAAGTTTTACTTTCATTGTCTTGACTATTTCTTATGCTAGTTTCATGTGGTGGTGCATGGATCATTGACATCCCTTTAATTCATCCTTAACTTTATTTATTAGCCACTCTTCAATGTCCTTCTCATGTTTTATCAATGTTGGGCACTTTAATAACTTTTGTATGTGGTGGTTTAGGAAAAACATGAGCATTAGTTTTAGGAGGGGGAGTAGTAGATGTAGTTGGTTCACCCTCAATTGTACCAACCTTTTCCTTCTCAACATGATTAGTGGTTTCTATGGCATCAAAACCTCTCCTCCTACGTTTTCTCCTTTAAGTTTCTCACTCCCATTTTCACTTTATGGGTGATCCAACGACATAAAGGATGGAGAAATTATCTCAATCACTTTTGGATTTAGTTTGGTATTGTATTTTGTGCTTATTTTCGAAGTAGTGAAAGATGTAAGTCCTTTTCCCTATGTAATTTCTCACAAAGGCAGATTAGTATCACTAATATAAATGGTAGATGTTGTCTCACTAAAAGAAACTTTGAAAAAATATGTCAGTAAGTTAGAAAATTATATTATCAAAAGACTTAAAAGGGATGATATTATAATGGATGTAAAGTTAGTGGCTAATTTGGCACCTGATGCCAAAATTAATTGCTAAAAAGCTTGGGGAAATTTCAATTAGTAGTATCTCACTCTCCCTAAGGTTTGCATAGCATCCAAGCAAGGACAATGTAGGAGTAAGAAAAAGATTCCTAATTCACAACATTGAGTAGTGGGTCTCACTACGCATAAAAGGGTCTCCCTCTATGGACTAAAATTTTTACAACCCCCTATGTACTATGTAAGGTCAATATCAACTTATTCATAATTAAATTACACACATCTCATTGGAAAGTAAAATATCAAATTGAAGATAGTAGGAGTAAGGTAAATGGCTTCTTACCTAGAGAATTTAGAGGGTTGAGGTTCTTTTATTCTAGAATATGTTGATTGGCACACCATTGTAAAAAAAATTGATAATTAAGAACTTCTTAGATGTAATAAGGTATGAATAATTTTTAATCTCAAGAAATATTAGGTTGGTGATTAAATAATATAATGTGGCAATTAATAAAAGTATATTTCTCATGATAATTAATATAGGTGATGATACCTAATTAAACCTCTCTATCCTAAATGAGTTATATGCAAAAGTATGATGAGGCAGTAGATAACACAAAGGATTCCTTCAAGGAAGATGATTCTTTTGTGCACTCTCTACTCCATGTTGTCAAGGTGAGCATTTCATATCGTGATCAAACACCTCCACTTGGTGATTACAAAGGGTCTACTCCTATTTCACATGACTAGATACTTTCCAATATTCCTCATAGAAAATAAAGCTTCCCTTGACTACAAACATTATCATTGGACATTATGGGGATGATAGGGCATCAAGATATAAGCGGACAAATAGGATTGAGTTAGAAGGCTTGGTTATAGATGTATCTCTTGAGAATAATGGTTAGGTGTATTCTTCCCCATGTGATGGAATCTTTCTTTGTTTTCCAGGTAGGGAGGTAATTTATGATTTTGATGGAGGTAAGTTCATATTAACACCATATGTATTACTATGAACTTCTTTCTCTTTACCCATGAATTCTACTGAAAAAGGATTTTGGGAGTTTGGGACATTATCTCTGCTCTATTTGTGAGTTTCATTATTTTCCTACGGAATTTGAATCCTTTTTTCCTCTACAAATGGTGTATAGTGTGTTAGGTGGAGATACTAGTAAAATGGGCAATACAAAAGCATAAGGCCATCCTAAATATTTAGGGGGAGAGGTCTATGTTTCTATTTGTTGTTCTCTGATGGAATTCCTACTAGAGAAACTGTGTTTGGGGTCGTCACTTCATAATCCTAAAAATCCTAAACAATAGTTTTATAAGGTTTCCCAAACTATTGAAGTGGGAATGGTTGAGATCATTATTAGCAATGGACAAGTGGTTGATAAGATCTATGTTGGTCCTAAGATAAAGGAAATGAAAAAAATTATGTAAATTCATGTAGTCAAGTAACAAGATTACTTCTAAAAGATGACATTATACTAAATGAAATTATGTAGATAGTCAGGTGGAATCTAGTAAGGTTCTTTTTTAACTAGTGATTTTGGGAAGAAAGTATTCAAAATTGGGTTTGGGTGCAATGAGAACCCCTACTAGTTTACTATCTAGCTATTTTATTTCTTACCAAAGGGTGGATGGCTTTCTCCTTCAAATATGACTCTAATGTCGATAAGATATTAGCATCCCATTGGTAGAGGAATCATTCCTCCATTTCTATAAAGATATGGACATTCATTTTTAATCCTTTCTTTGAGAATTTGGAAATGGTGCCTTAATGGAAAAAACTTCCAGGTATTCAATTGGAATTTTGGTCTAAAGGAATGTTTACAACTATTAGGAATACACTAGGGGTATATTTAGAAGCATATTTGAGATTTCTTGTGATAAAAAAGATGAATGTAGCTAGGATACTAGTGGGGGTTGACTTGCATGATGGATTGGCCTTTGAAATTTTGATATATAAAGGATTTTTTTTTTCTTGACTCAAGATATTGATTATTGTGGTGCCTCTTTTTGATGTTTTTGATTTCATAAGGTTGGGCACTATGCAAATGTTTTTTGAACTACAAGTTGGAAGGGATTGTATTGGGCATCATTCTCTCCATTTATAGCTACTTCCATCTAAAAGTATGTTAATTTGAGATCCATATCCTATATTCCTTCATTTTACTAAAGGGATGGGCTTGGTGTCTAGCCTTGTGGATGGGGTTATGGGATTTCTTCCTCCCATTCCTCACCCTATTGAGTCTCCTAAAGGTTTTAGTGGCCCTTGTACAACTATTGTATCACAAGGCCATGTGGTTGAGTGATTAAACTCAATGGAGTTTAGGATGGGTGAAATGGATTCCTTAATCTCTTGTAAAGAAAATAAAGATCCTCAAACATTCAATAGATATAATAGACCCTCAAAAGTTTTTTTTGGGGGGGGTTGGGCGCATAGCTTTGAATCAAAAGAGAGATACACGAGGGATAGAGTGAGGAAGATGATCCTTCTTCTTTGGAGCACAAGAAAAAGTGGAATTAACTCGAGTAAATAATCATCACTCCTAAGGATCATCAACACATTTAAGCCTACAATACGTGTTACTCCATGATTTTCTAGTGTTTAAATTATAGATAATTGAGAAGCTTGCTCTAAAAATATAAATTGAGATTAATAAAATTTTCTATTTTACTCTTACAAGAGACGATGTGTATGGGCACATCTCTAGTAGTAGATCTCAAAAAATTATTTATAGGATGGGAATTATTATTTCATGATGCATGGGGAATATTAGGTAGGTTGGTTATGGGTTGGTATTATCCTATTTCATTTTTTTTTGAATATTGACCATGTCCTTAGGCCAACCTACTACTTTATATGCTTAGGATTTTGGCAAGAATATCATTGTCCTTATTTTACATGTGCCACATATTGGCATAGTTAATTATAGGGTCACTTGTTCAATTTGAAGTCATTAAAACAAAATGACCTTCCAATTGGAGGAGATCTTAACTTTTATATGGGAAGTGCTAAAATCTTGGGACCATCTACAAAAGGGGATCCTCTATTGGATTATTGTATACATGGACTAGAGAGTTGTGGTTTGATGGATATTGAGCCTATTATGATTAATCCCACCTAGAGGAATAAGCAGTTGGGGGAGAATAAAATTACTGAAAGAATTACTAGATTTATTATGCTCATAACTAGATCCGGCATTGGGTTGGCAGTGAAGGTGAATTGGATCACTTCCTAAACTTTTTGGAGATAACACACGATATTTCTAAAACTCCTAGTCCTTATAAGTATAATCCCTCCTAGATTGAGGAAGATTAATTTATTGATCTAGAAAAGAAACATTAGTAGCCTTAAGATTCAAACGTAATTGAGTTAAATTCAGTTTATTTGTGGAAAACATCAAAACAGTAAAATAAGAGGTTACCTCTTGGTCCTATAAGAATAAGGAAAGGATTCAAAGGTTATTGTGGAAGTCAGGGAGCTATTAAAAAAATTATACTCGTAGTCACCTAATTGTTAACGATGAGAAGTTCTAATACTTCTTGTGTAACACATGAATCTCATAAGGCTAAGCAAGATAGTCAGGAGTGTTACCATGGATAGCCTTAATAATTTACAACCAGATTTAAAACCTTTAATCCTCAAACCTTCAAATCTATTATATATATATATATTTATATATATATTATATATATATATATAACTAATAGTATATATTAGTTTGCAATATATTTAATGTGTCAAATTTAGATGAAAAAAGATGAAAAAACTCAAAGATCTATAATCCAAATAAAAAAATAGAAAATGTATATATTAAAAGTCAATCTGAGTGTCAACTAATAATCAATCCTTATGGACATCTGCCAAATTCAAGATCATAAGATATTTTTAGATTCCAAGATGTAAAAGAATCATATAATGGCAACTAGGTGCCTAAAGAAGGAAATAAATATAAGTCTTCAGTCGATCATTTCAAATAATCTTCAAATATCATTAAATTCTTGAAGAACAATTTAGAGAAATTTAAAGTATATTTCTTCGCTACCTTTCAAGTTGTCCCATCCACAAAGAACTCCCTCTTTCTAAATTTTTTACTCGAGGTACTTTTATATGTCTTTTTGGATCCTTAAAAATTTCACATCCTGAAAAGTCACATAAAATAAGTTACAACAAAAATTCCAAGTGACCTTTTTAACATTGATTTCGGGATCATTTAGAAACCCTAACTTCCATAAGGCATATCCTTGAAAGTACAATGAACCAAAGTTTGAAATTTTTTACTACAAGTATCTAGAGATATCACCTTAGTCTCTTCAATTTCATAGACTGAAATATCTTAAAAAATAAGCTATAGAAAAATGCCAAATTGACCTGTTTGAAGTTGATTTCAAGACTATTTAGAAACCCTAACTTCCATAGGGCATATATTCGAAATTATAGTGAACCAAATTATGAAATTTTTACCACAAGTTCTTAGAGATCTTGCCTGTGTCTCCTTAAGAATTTATAGTTTGAAACATTTCATAAAATAAGCTATTGAAAAAATGCCAAATTGGCCTATTTGAAGTATATTTTAGGAGCATTCAAAAATCTTAACTTTCCACATGGCATATCTCTGAATTTATAATGAACAAAATTCAGAAATTTTATCACAAGTACATAGAGATGTTGTATTTCTCTCCTCAATATTTCATAATCTAAAACATCTCAAAAAATAAGTCATAGCAAAAATTCCAAATTGAACCGTTTGAAGAATACTTTAGAAGCATTTACGAACCTTACCTTCCTTAAACCATAACTTAAAAAGTATACGGAACCAATTCATCAATTGTTTACCACATGTACATGAGCATTTTTCCTCTATCTATTAAAAATTTCACCATCTGAAACCTCCAGAAGAATTTTTTTTAGTGAAAATGCCAATATGACTTGTTCACTCCATAAATCACATTTGCTCTGAGCCTTTAAAACCCCAAAAGTGTTCCCCAACTTCTCTCGTGAACCTTATATATCTTATTTTTTGGATGATATTAAAATGCACTCATATATCCTTTATTTATAGTGTTTATGTGCTCACTTATGGAGCCAACTTGTAAGACTAACTAGGCTGACTTGTTCTTTGCAGTTGGGTTGACTTGAAAAAATATTTCATATCTCCTTATTCCTATGGAGTTAGAGAGTGTGTCATAATCCATTAGAAAGGTCTCCGAATAATATTTTCAACCATATATCTTACACTTATATTTTGAATATGTCCTTAGATTAAAAATTCCTCCCAATATAGGGTATCCATTCTTGGCATCCAAATAATATTTCCAACAATCTTCATATTGCCATGTTTATCTTGGAAATTTTAACTCTCCCCCATACATGACATAAATGACAAAAATATTTCCAACAATATCCCCGTTTTTGATTGATGGAAAACCTTATTCAATTCTGCAACAATACTTTTGAAATACCTCTATTTGTAACTCTCCTTATGTCTACAACTTCTCCCTTTTTGACATCAATGGAAAAGGGTTGCTCCCCTAAGATTTTGCTTCCCTTTATTGATAAGATGAGAAATATATAACTCCTAACTTTTGTTTTATATATTCAAATATTTATCAATGAAGGGGCTTGGTAAAACCACCTACAACCTATTCATTAGTGGCAATGTATTCCAACTTGACACTTTTTTTGGCTACATGTTCTCTTAGGAAGTGGTACTTGATGAGAATATGCTTCATCTTTGAGTGCATAACATGATTCTTTGAATGTTGATTGCACTTTTGTTGTGGTAAATTATTAATATTAGTTTATCATATTCTACCTTGATATCTTTTAGTGATTTCTTCATCCAAATAACTTATGTGCAACAAGATATTGTTGCAATATATTCAACTTCTATGGTGGATAAAGAGATTGAAGATTGTTGCTTTCTCAACCATGATACTAGACAATTGCCTAGAAATAATGCTCCTTCTCTTGTATTTTTCTTGTCGTTAATACTTCGTGCCTAATCTACATTTGTATATATTGTTAGGGTGAAATCCTTACTTCTTGAATATAATAAAGACACATTTTATATGTCATTGAGATCCCTAAATATTCGTTTTCTACATGCACATGTGTTTCCCTTGGTGTAGATTGAAATATTGTAACCAATCCTACTGCTTGCATGATATCTGGCCTTGACGTTGTCACATATAGTATGTTTCCAATCATTGATATGTACAATGTTTTATTTTCTTCTAAGGATTCATCATCTTTGCTCAATTTACATCTCGTTATCATGGGAATACAGACAAGTGCACTATCTTCCATTCTAAATTTCTTCAATTTCTCCTTGATGTATTTTCTTTGAGAAATGAATATGCCTTTACTGGATTGAGAAAGTTGTAAACCTATAAAAAATGATAATTTTCCAAGCATGGACATCTCAAATTTGTTTTGTATTTCTTCTGCAAATTTTTGGCTCATTTTGTTGGCATTACTTCCAAAAATTATATCACCCACATAAACCACAATGATTAACACATTTTCATTTTCTGTGTTGATGTAAATATTTCTATCTACAACTTCTCTTTTGAAAACTTATTGTTGTGGTTATTTTCCAAGTCTTGAATAATAATCTTTGGGAGCTTGATTTAGTCCATAGAGTTCTTTCTTCAATTTGCAAACATGATATTCATTTTTTGACAATTGAAATCCTTTTGGTTGTTCAATATATACTTATTCTAGATTTCCATTTAGAAATCTTGAATTGACATCCATTTGATAGACTTTGAAGTCCTTGAAACACATAAACGGCAAGAACATTACGATTGCTTCTATTCTTGTAACTGGAGCAAAGTTTTCTTCAAATTTAATACCCTCAACTTGAGCATACCATTCACAAACCAATCTTGCTTTATTTCTTACTACTTTTCCATCTTCATTCAATTTTTTTTGAAGACCCATTTGGTGCTAATCACATTCTTTTCTTTTGGTCTAGACACAAGTTCCCATGTCCCATACTTGTCAGTCTCATTTAGTTCTTCTTCCATAACATTAACCTTATGCCTATCTTCAATAACTTGTGTAAAGTTGTTTGACTTTATTTTGGATCATAATGAAAATTTTTCTTGTTTTGGTGTTCTTTTAAATCCTCTTCTAGTCTAAATTCATGTATCTATATAACCAAAAATATGATTTTCTGGATGATACTTTTGAACAAGTCAAGATGGTGTCTTTGGATATTGGAATTCTACTTCTTCTTGTTCTTTCTATTCTTCTTCCTTTTCTCATCTTCTGTTGATTAGCTCCTTTGTACTTTCATTTGTTTGTGACTTTTCTTTTTGAGTTATTTCTTCATTTAGTCTTACATCAATACTTTCTACCACCTTCCACAATCTTTTGTTGTAACGTTTGTAGGCCTTGCTTCTATTTCCATAGCCAAAAAAAATAACTTCATTTATTTTGGAATCAAACTTGCCCAAATTATCTTCATTTATCTTTATACAACACTTTCTCTCAAAAACTTTGTAGTATTTGACTATAGCTAGTATACCTTCCATTTTCATAAGGTGGCATGCTATTGTTCACTCTAATTTGTGCTCTATTAAAAATGAAGATTATTGTGTTAACTGCTTCTCCCCAAAATGTGTCTTTTAGTTTTGGATTCATTCAACATTATTCTCACCGTTTCCTGTATAGTTATGTTCTTCCTTTATATAACTCCATTTTGTTGTGGAGTCCTTGCTGCAAAAAAACATCTCTTAATTCCATGATTCTCATAGAATTCATTAAATTCATTAGAGGTAAACTCATCTCTTCTGTCTAATCTCAAGCACTTAATGCTTAAATCAGTCTCATTTTCATATAGGGATTTGAATGCTTTAAACATTTCAAATGCTTCAAATTTTTCTTTAAGAAATGTAACCCATTTCATTCTTGTGTGATTGTCAATAACCAACCTAAAATACCTCTCACCTTTTAATGTTTTTGTTCTTTCTGGCCTACAAAGGTTTGTGTACAAGTTCCAATGGATTTGATGTTGAGTTCTCTTTTGTTTTGAAAATAACTATCATATGCTTCTCGTCTGACATGGCTTGCAAATAGTGTTTGTAGGCTTTGAGATCCTTAGCATATCTCTTACTTCTTATGTATTATTGGGCTTTTCTATATTGTCAAAGTTTACATGACCCATTCTTCTATACCATAACCAGTTTTTTTCTAGCTATCCCATACACCATTTTCCTCCCTTGACTTCATAGAGGATGCATACATTGCTCAAGGTTTTGTTTTCATTTGCCACTAATATTTTTGAACATGTTTTTATTATCACACATCCTTTGGAATGAAATGTGAGGTTGTAACCTTTATCACACATTTTACTCACACTTAGAAGATTGTTCTTTAACTCTTAAACATACAAGACATTTTGTGTTAGTCTTTCCATCATCAAGACTAACCATGCCTTTTCCAACTATCTTTGCAGAAGCATTATCCTCAAATGCAACACCACCTCCTTTTTCTTCCTTTAGGGTGAGAAACTTGTTCTAATCCCCTATCATGTGTTTTGAACATCCACTATCAATATACCATTAGATTTCATGTTTTGAGCATACAATGCAAGTCCTTATTATTCCTTGTTATGTTTTTCTTGCTTTTTTTTCCTCATTGTTGTGTATTCTTCTCTATGCTTGGTAAGAACATCTTCTTCCTTTTTTTGTTTAAGATAATTTATTATGTTGCTTCTACAATCATGTGCTATATACCCATATTCATTTCACTTATAAGATCCTCTATTTCTATCTCTCACATAATCACTTCTTGCATTAGCTCTACAATATATTTCTTTATGACCAAAATAATTGAAAGAAAATTAATAGGCAACAAAAATATATTTTGGTATAGGTTGTGAAAGGCCTTCTTGGTGGAAAAACTCTTATGAACTCATTCTTCCTGTTCTTTCGAAAAGAATTAGGTTTTTTCAAGTCCTCATTCCCTTGTTGCTACTACTTTCATTGTTGATGGAGTCTTTAAAAATATTGGCATAACCTTTAGAATTTTCTTCATTTTCATTTTTTGATGGCTTTGTGATCTTAATGCTTGAATCTCATTCGGGGGTATTTTATTTTTGGTTGTAGCCAGGAACTATCTTGATGGATGGTGACCTTTAGAAACTGAGAATATAGTCTAATATTTCAACACTCGTTCCAAACTTCAAACTTATATTCAACCAATTAACTATTTTCTTTAGTTCCTTGCTTAAGGAAACAATTTAAACTTTTGGCTTCTCACAATTTTATTCCTTTTTGTTTAGTTGGCTTCTCACCACTTCTTTTATCCTTTTTTGCTGCTTCTAGTTGAGTGTCCGTGATGATAATAATTTTATCAATATTACGATCATTTGGTTGGCCTTACGATAGCTTGGCTCAACTGGTTGACTACAAAGCACATATCTAATCATGTGTTCACAAGATACATCAGTGGAACAACTAGCTAATGATAAATGGTAGCATCCACCTATTCACCTGAAGTGGCATCCTCCTTCCTCCAGTTGGTCGCTAGAGGTGTCTCCGTTGGTTTACAAATCTCCATGTGGAATCTCTGTAGTATCTCATTTGCATACTTGCCTTGAGACATAAATAGTTCCCCATCACCCTGCCATACTTCCAACCCAAGGAAGTAGTGCATGAGACCCATGTCTTTCATTTCAAATTCCCTTGCAAGGTCCTCCTTGCATGATATGATCATCAACATATAAGTCAATAATAAGAAATTTACCTTCTACCAAGATGTGATAGAGCTTTTCATCCACTTCATTTTTGGTGAAGCCCAAACTGATGAGATAATTGTCAATCTTGGCGTACCAAGCACAGGGTGCTTGTTTGAGGCAGTACAATGCTCGGTTGAGTCTACAAACGTGATACTCTCAATCAAATGTATCAAAAAATCATGGTATATTGATGTACACCTCATCCTCAATAAACCCATTGAGAAATGTTGTTTTTACATCCATCTGTTGGATCTTCCACCCCATCTGCGTAGCTAGAGCAAGAATTTCTCTAATGGATTAATACCTTGCTACAAGAGCAAAGGTCTCCTGATAGTCAATTCCATCAACTTGAGAGAATCTTTTGGCCATAAATTTGGCCTTATACTTCTCTATGCTTTCATCTGTTGCATGTTTAACCTTGAAGATCCATCTCAAACCCACAACTGATTTATCTGTTGGTCTTGGGACCACTTCCCAAACATTGTTCTTCACAAAGGATTCATATTCCTCCACCATTGCATCAAACCATACAATTTTCTCTACTACTTCCTAAAAATAGGATGGCCCAGTCTCTACAAGCTCAGTCACTAGAGCCATGTATCCAGTGTACCTCTAAGGTGACCTTCTCTACCCACACAATTTGAAGGAGTTCCCACATTCTCCCTCACATCCTGCATGAGTCTACAAGCTTCCTTGGTTCTTTTTCTGCATTTTATTGATGGTTCTGCTTGAGTAGATGTCTCACTCTTTCCTCCTCAATTTGTGGATGCTCCATAACTTCCCAAGGCTCCTCCTTTGGAGCTAAAAGCTCATCTTATGGTGGGATCCAAATCTCGCTCTCAAGAGAGCATTACATTGCTTTCTCCTCATCGAACTTTACATGCCTTCGCACAACTTTAATTTTGAGGTAAGGTAAGTACACATGTTAGTTGTGAGGAGTTTCTATGTAACCCAAAAATACCCCCAACTATGTTGTCAGCTCAAGATTCTTCCTTGATTCTTTGGATATATGGCAGTAAATAGAGGCTCCAAAAATCGTAAAGTACGACACATCTGACTTTTTCCCTGAGAAATCCTCCTCTGGTGTAATCATACCAAGAATTCGATCAAGAATCTAGTTCTGAAAATAGACAGTTGTGTGACATGCCTCAATCCACAAATGCAGATTTAGGCCTTGGTCATGTAACATAGCTCTCGTAGCTCCCACAATTCTACAATTATTCCTCTCAGCCGCCCCATTCTATTGTGGATCGTGGGGTGTTTTCATCTCTCTTCGAATGCCTTATTTCGCACAATTTTTTTTGAATTCATTTCGAAATTATTACTCATGAGACCCTTCACCTTATTGTTGGTTTATTTCTAAACCAATGCCTTGAATTCTATGAACTTGGAGAATGTCTCACCCTTCTTTTGCATGAAGAAGATCCAATACTTCCTTGAGAAGTCATCAATAAAAATGATAAAATATTTGTGTTTGGCAGTGGAGGCTATCGAGAAAGGTCCATAAACATCAGAGTGGATCCTTTCCAAGACTGCATGTGCTTTGTTTTCCCGATCATGGAATATGGATTTTGTATACTTCCCCAAGCTACATCCTTTGCATACATCCTGTTTCTCAACTACTCCTTTAGGGAGCCCAGTGGTTATTTGCTACATAATATTCAAGGCGTCATGATGAAAATGGCTAAGTATTCTATACCAAAGTTCACCAATATTGTGACTCTACACTTTCTTCGCCTTAGTTATTAATGTAGCATAATCTTCCACATCTAGCTTACAAAGGTTCTTCACAAAAACCCCAATCTACTTCACATGTCATGTGGCTATGTGTCTCATTAATGCTTTCCATTTGCTAAAGATCACATCATAACTATAGTCTTCCAAAACTGCAACAGAGATGAGATTCTTCTTTAGGCCTAGAACAAACATGACATCCTTGAGTCTGAGCGGGGATCCTGACTCCCTCTAAAAGGTGATTATACCAATCCTGGTCGCATTGTACCTTATGTCATCCCCCATCTCGATGTGCATCTGGAGATCTTTCTCCTCTAGGTCACTAAAAAAGCCTCTACACCCTATCATGTGGAAGAAGGCACTGAGTCCAAGTACCACATGCTTCCCATCACTGAGTTGGCCATGCATGCGATAAGGGTGAAGTCAAGCTCGAACTATGAAGCCAAAGATTCGCGTACTGCTCCTCATGAGTTCTTCTTGCTTCACTTTTTGTGTGGACATTTCATGGCATAGTACCCAAATTCATGGCAATGGAAGCATTTAATTTTGGAAAAATCTTTCTTCTTTCCCCCTTGGATGGATTCTGGTTTGGTTTGAGATTTCTTCCTTTTTCCTTCCTTTCTATTGCCAACCAATGTAAATTTTTCTTCATCCTCGCCCTTTGATGAAGTCCCATCTCTGGTATTCTGCCTTATTTCCTCCTGTACTGAATTAGACCATAAGTGTTCCCAATTCAGTAGTTTATCCCTCTCATTCACTAAATCTTAGTAGTTATGCTAGCTCTTGGGAAGGCCTAGAAGGGCTAGGCTTACCAAGTCATCATCTAAAATAGTAACACCAACTCCTGCAAGCTCATCACGAACTTGTTTGAACTTGCTTAGATACTGTTGAATAGTGTCATTCTTCTACATCTTGATATTTTGAAGTTTATCATTGAATGCCGATTTCCTATGGTCATTGTTATTTTGGAACATATCTATTAGTGCCTACCAATTTGCATAAGGAGTTTCTTTCGCATGGATATTTGTGACAATGTGGTCATGTGCTCCCTCCAAGATTATTCTCCTGTCCTTTCCTACATCTTTCTTCCATTGGGCTATGTTATGGACATTAGATTCCATTGGTTTTGCAACATCTCTCTTGATGTATTCCAGCAAGCCATTTTCATCCAACACCACCTCTGTGAGATCCTTCCGTGAAATGAAATTAGAGTTGCCTTCCAAGGCATACTCTAGTCTCATCTTGTTGAATGTCATCTTCCCAACTCTAAAGATACCTTGCTAGACTGAACTACAAATTCGAACCTCCCGAGAAACGAATTCAAAATTCCTAATCTAAGTGAATCCTACTTTGATACCATGTAGAAATCATGGTGTAGAGTTGAAACCTCTCATGAAGATTTAATCAAAATCACAAGACACAAACCTACTCTACTGCTCTTCGGAATTCAATTCACAATTTAGAACTTCAATCACAAACATGCAATTAGAAATAACACACATGCACACAATATTTTTCTAGGGGAAAGCAATCTACTAAAAACCCCCTTTGTCTGCTTGCATTAATATGATGAATAGAGATGTTTTACAATTTATTTTCTCAGTTGATCACAACCTACAAGTGAATAACCTATCTCTCTACTCACTGAGAAGCTCTAACCCAGACTTGTCAATTTATGCATCTACTTGAGCCCCTATTTCCTTGTGTTATTCCTTGAGAAATGAGGCCCCTATTATTGATGAAATTCTTCAAATTGATTTTGCAATTCCCAAGGTTGATCATCTGACTACATTCAACACTTATTTTCCCAATACTAGTCTAAAATTGATGTTACATTACCTTGGAATCTCCACCACAGTTGGGGAACTCAAATTCTCTGCATGCAATAGGTATTTTGGGTTGATTGATTAGTTAACTAGATTATCACTGAGTTAGACTGAAGTCACACTGCACAACTAACCTTCCACTAGTTCCTCCAATAGTTGGAACTAGTTTAACTGAAAACAACTTGAAATAATTGACTTTGATTGCTACAAATTAGAAATCGCACATGCTTAACTGAACTCTAACTCCTCCAACTCGAATTTACTAAGTTAACTGAGTGACAAGAGGCATGTCACACAAGTTAATTGCATCCAAGTTGTCTGCTAATTTGGAAATTTGAATTTTCTCAATTTAATCAAGGCAAAATCAAATTAAGAATTTCTTGAAGCATTTTTCAACACTTCTTTTCAAATTTTTTCTAGACTCCTTGTGATGTAGCAACAATTACAATCGCTAAATGATTTTCATATGCCTTCAAAGAGTCTTCTTTTTCTAAATCTAAAATTTCAGATACATGGGATTGTTTGACTCCTTCCATGTCTAATTTAGATGGTGCTTCCACCATTTGTTGCACTAAATTCTCTAAGTTTTCAAAAATTCTTTGGCTTTGGACCATTGTTCCTGCTTGCTCATCCCCTCTATTTTTTGGTGTTCCATGTTGTTCTTGAACCTCCACATTCATATTATTCTCCACAATTTCCTCTTCCTCTTCTTCTAAGAGGTGTGCATATGGAACTTGCCATCCCTTTGGATTTTTGGGTTGCTTCTTTTTCCTATTTGGTGCTTTCTTTGCCTACAGATAAGTGTTTTGTAAATGTCCAGTTTGAAAGCAAATGCAGCACTTGAAATTCATGTTCTCAAAATCTAGTGGTTGGGTCCAATGGAAACTATAATGAATCAAGCGGATATGTTTATGTAGGCCTTCACTAAGGTAAAAATTCCTTTTTCACCCTTTTCTAGATATGTATTTATGTATTTTCCCAAGGTATTTCCAATTCCCTCTAGTACCTTATGGTGCCAAAAAGGCAGAGGAAGATAATGTGATCTCACCCAGACTAACAATATAGAGACCACCAATTTGTTGGCATCGAAACCTGGAAACCATGGAGTTATAACAATACCTGCTCTCCCCTAAAACCGTGGCCCTCGTTTAGAGCATAATCCAGGTCCTTCTAAGTGTCAAATTGGACAATAAAGAATCATTTTGCATACAGATGAATGTCACTGTTTGGAGTCCAATTTTTGAAAACCCACTGATGTTGACCCTATGATTTGGTCAAAAATCTATTGAACCTACATATAATAGCTTGAGATTAGAGTGTATTGAATAGATTGGTTACCTCTCATAGATTTATTGATAAAGCAAGAGCATGTTACATCTAATCAACGATATAAGGACTTGGTATATTATAACTTGGAACAATTGTACTATGCATCTTCCCTTGAGCATGGGATGACCCATAAGTTTTTTCCCGGTCAGCTTGAGCTTGAGGTTCACCCTTTCTTTTCACTGCATCCTTATACAAAACAAAACCCATGGGATTGGTGATTCCTGAAGAACCTCCCTGCAACCTCAAATTTATGAAAATGGAGGAGTTCTGACTAATGCAACATTCTTTCAACCACTTACCATCTTGCAATGATTTACCCTCATAGATCAAGTTGAGAAAATTCATTAAAATGCCCAGAATATTTTGAATATTTATCTTCAAATTTTTTAACGATATCCAATGCTTGAACCCTAAAAATAAAAATTCCTTCTTAGGGTTTTCACAAAAAATTGGAAAAACTTCTCTTCGTACATATCTATTTTAAAATAATCCAGGTTTAGATTAAAATGGAATAGATAACATAATACTGTAATGGGAATCAGATCAACTGAGTATTCCTTCTACGAAAAACACAATAACATCCACTCAAAGTTATGGCTTTGGTGAAAAATTGAACTCATAGCCACAAAGTTAGAAAATGTGACCTTCATCGACCACCAAGCTGATCTATCCCCATACATGTCCCAATCTATGATATGAAACCGGTCTACATGGGAAAAATAAAATTGGCCACCATGTACTCTTTATCCACGGGAGCTTTTGGGTCATACTAAAGCTGCATAAGGTAAAGGTTACACCGCCATGGCTACACGAGGTCCTTATCAACCCAAAAAAACCTTAACTCCTCCTTGATCCAGCCATCCATCCTTACAACAAGGGTGTCATGAACTAGATCTGGCATTATAAACGGATTTGATAGCTGCCCTTGGTGAAACATTTTCTGTAATACCTCTATGAGCACATATTTTCAGTAATTGTAGGATCAACATTTAGATCTACAGATCAGAAAAATTACTACAATCCTCAAGTAATGAATCTAGAAAACTCCTCCATGGTTAATGCAAATACATGCATTCTCACTCCAAAAACCTCCTTGGAATCTCAATACTTCGTTGTGAGCAGTGTTGCCAAATCACAAAGCTTTGCTCAAAAAAACCCTAGCTCGCAAGATCACCATCTCCATTACTTTGTCTCCTTCTTTCTAATTGTCTTGTTTTCTTTATCAATATACTTTTTATCCATGGATATGAAGATGAATTGTCAATATCAAAAACATCTCCATCGTTGTCTTCATATGAGTTACCATCCTCTCTAGAGTAAAAAATATTCTTCTTAATATATTTTCGCCTTTTCTATCCATAAGCTTTGCTTTTATTGTTATGTTTTCCTTCATCATCCCTATCTTCCCTTTTTGCGTATGGAAACTTAGCAACAAAATTTTCCACTTTACCAAAATTAAAACATTTGAAGGGTATCTTACCTTTGTATTTTCTAGAACCTCTTTTTATCTCTATCACAAATTATGTTTCTTCTATATATGATTTGTGGTTGGAACAATCATGGGATTTGTGTCCTTTTGTCTTCTTTGATGCTTTGAAAGCTAAGCCCTTCTATGTTAGATTTTATTTTTATGTCCTCATTTCATATGAAGTGAGAATCACATGCATCTCATCCATAATTAGTTTCTCCGTATCCTTCATTTGATCAATGGTAGAGACCTTAGCACCAAATATTAAGGGGAGTGACCTTAGTACCTTTTATATAATCATTGATTCTTCAACCTTTTCACCTAGTTATTTGTTGATATTAATAATTTCATGCACATAAATGAAATAGGCTTCAAATTTCTTCATCTTGTTGGCACTAAGAATTTGTACAAGCATTCAAGATAGAGAAATAATGACCAAAATAAATAATACATAGAGATTTTACATGGTAAAACCCTGGTTATTTTCCAAGGAAACATTCTTTTTTTTGTAAGTCAGAAGTATGTATTATAGTACAAAAATATATTACAAAAAATCTGCCATTGCAGATCGAGGCCTGATAAAACCAGAGGGCCCGGCACAAAACACAGACCCTAAACAAGGCTATCTAAACCGCTGCCCGCACACCTCGCAGGGTGGCCTACGTAGAGAACTACAGCGTAAACAAAGACCCCTACTAAACCATGGACTGTAAACGGAGACACATAAACAAAAGGTGGGAACCAGCTGCTATCAAGTGTAGCATAGAAGAGAAAACCATAAGCCTATTACTGCGGAGGATTACCAAACCTACTGAGTGTATCTAGCCCTTGCTCCATAACGTGCTTATCAACCCGCGCCTGCAAGGAGTGATAATTCTGAACTTCCTTCGGGGTCGCCGGCTGCTGATCAACAGGGAGCAGAGGATCAGGGCTTAGAGTCTACCTGAGTAGTTTGATGAGCAGCGTCAGCTTCTTATTATCCAATTCCACCACTCCATGCACAACAGAGATTTTGGCGTCCAGATTCTTGTAAATCTCAAGCATGTTGTTTAGTTGCTCATCAGAGGTGGGGACTTCCCGCTTGGAATGCTGCTGCGCTTCCTCCATGGATTCTAATGCCTTGGCCAGCATGGTCTTGACCCTCCAGCTCTCCGCCTGTGTTCTTACGAACTGGGTAGCCCGTTTGGAGGCCGTGCCTGGATCAAGCAGCCAGTTAACCTCCCCAGCGATGTCATCCTCAGTGCACTGTGATTCTTCTTCCTTGACTGAGGCTTCCAGCTCTGCGATTTTATGTTTGTTCCTCGCTGTAGTTCAAGTCTCATACAATCTTTTTGCAGTCTGGAGCTCCTTATTTGCCGTGATGCTCCTACAGCTATCCGCCTTCATGGTGCCCCATCTGTCCTGATCTTGTTGGCAGAAACGCTTCATAGAGATGGGGTGCCCCGGAGAGATGCTCGAAGGAATTACAATGGAGCTAGTTCCTGGGTTGGCTGATATATAATCATCCTTCATTCGGTTTCCCGTGTTGCCCGCGTTCAGACGAGGCGAGGAGGTCGTCCTGTCACCATAACTTCCCGGGATGGCCGAGAATCCTGAGGGATGTCTCCAAATCCTGAAATGAATGTTGTTGTTATTCCCTTGCGTACGTACCTGCCAAGTGTCCCTTCCTCTTGGTGTGCGGCGGCGATACGCTCTACAACCTGCCATGTCATAAAACCTTTCTGTTTTCGCCTGTTTTTCCATAATTGCTTTCGCTGCGCATGTCCCTTCTTCCGGCGCCAGCGATCCCAACTTCTTTCCTTACCGGTTCGTTTCGTCATGCTTTACCTTTGGCACCTGTCTTCGCCAATTAATCCCGGTTAGCATTTTCAAGGTCCTGCTTGGCTAGCTGTATGCACCTTTCCTTGAGGTCTGGACAGTCCACCTGGTGCCAACAACTGTCCCAAATCTCGTCTGGATTGTCCATGCCATAGTTTGCCAAGTAGTCCGCAAGCCCATTAGCCTTACGTCTGACCACCTGGAAAACTAAATCGTTCATTCCGACCATCAGTTCTGCAATGTTCTCCGTCACCTTTGCGAGTCTCCAGTGTTTCGTGGCTCGACTTACTTTGGAGCTTACATAGATCTTCTTAGCCACTGAGATTACCAGAGACGAGTCCCCTTCCACAATCACTTTGCTACACTACAGATTCTTCAGAATTCTAAGCCCGTGCTCAAGCGCCGTGAACTCCATCTCGTTGTTCGTGCTTTCTCCCAGCTCTATGCAATATATGTGAATAATTTTGCCGCCCTGATCCCTTATGACTCCTCCAATACCTGCTGTTCCAGGGTTCCCTCTGGACGCACCATCAAAATTGAGCTTCAGACTTCCCTCCGGCGGACAATTCCACTGGGTGACGTCCGAATTTGGTAGCTGTTGGCGTCCCGGCGAAGTGCTGCTGTGGTTCGATTCCAAACGAAAGCGTTTTAGGATGAGTAAGTCCCGGTCTGATATCTTCTCTGTTGGATCCACTTTACATTTCGTTTGAATTAGCTATTGAATATTGGTTAAAACCACTTCTTTGGAGTGATCTGTATTTCTGTGTTCATCCTGGAATATCCGTCTATTGCGCTCTTTCCAGATTTTCCATAGAAGGAAGCCTGGCATGGTTTTCCATATACTGTTGACCCTTTGGTTATTGGAAAAGCTATTTTTCCAATTGAGGATGGTATTATGAATGGACCCTCTGTCTCTATTGGAATCACTTAGAATTTCCTCCACCCAGTTCCATAGATGATTTGCCCATTCACATGAGTTGAACAGGTGATTTATTGTCTCTTCTTCAGCTAAGCACATTGGGCATCTTGAAGGTCCACTGAAACCTTTTCTTCGTAAATTATCCCAGGTTAAGGTTCTTTTTTTCATTAGAAGCCAAAGGAAAGTCTTGATTTTTGGCCAAAATAGGCTGTCCCAAACCTTATTGTTCCATGGTACTGCCTCCTCCTGCTCAGCCTTATCCATTATTTCCCTTGCTTCTTTTAATGAGAAGTTGCCGCTACCTCTCAAACCCCATCTTAGCTTGTCTGCTTCTTCTGCTATCCTTATCTTTCTTTTTTTCAGTTTATCATTAATTTGTTGTGTGCTTTCATTTCTTTCGTTGTGGTTGTCGCTGCTGAGACTAATCCATTCCCTCCATATGGGATCCCTATTGTCCAGATTCCAGTAGTGGTGGACTTGGTACTTGCCTTCATTTTGGTTTGAGATTTTGAGCGATGATAATTCAGGGTTGTCCAATTTTTGGAGTTGCTGCCATGCATCCTCCCAGAATAGGGTATCCTACCATTGCACATTTCCCATAAGCTGTTCTCCTGTAGTATGCTTCGGTTATTGCGCGCAAGATTCCAAATGGGTGAGCCTTTCGGGACCTCTTACAGTCTGATCATGTCCTGATTATTGCAGTTGGGAGTGTACTTTTCTTTCCAATATCTAGCCCACGGCAGATTGGGCTCTTTTATCCACCTCCACCATAGTTTAGCACCACAGGTCCTGTTGAAAATTGATGAGTCTACGAGATTTAATCCCCCCATGGATTTCGCTTGCATAGCTTATTCCAAGCTACCAAAGCCCATTTTTTCTTATCCCCATTGCCGTTCCAAAGGAAGGATCTCTGAATACTTCTCATTTGCTGAAGAATTACCTTGGGAGCTGGTAGCATAGACAATAGGTACTGCGGTATGGCCTGTAACACTGTCTTAGTTAAAACTAAACGGCTAGCAAAGTTTAAAGCCCTCTGTGTCCAGTGTTTACATTTTTTCTCCATGCTGGCTAGCACCTTCTCCCAGTGTGTTTTCTGCCAAGGTTTGAGAGTGAGGGGAGCCCCTAGATACCTCGATGGTAGATTGCCTATTCTAAAACCAAGAAGCTAAGACAGATGAGCCTGAACAGCTGGATGAGTATGGAAAAAGAAAATCGTTGATTTGGAGAAATTTATTTCCATTCCCGAGGCTTTACTAAAGAGATCTAAGATTTGCCTGAAAGCCATGGCCTCTTTGACTGTTGGGATTCCATGTAACATTGTGTCGTCCACGAACTGTTGATGCGTGGTGGCCGGTAGAGTTCTTATTGGTTGAAGACCCTTAATGACTCCATCAGCTCTCTTCTTGGCTATAATTTTGCTGAGACCTTCCATAAGAATGACAAACAGGAATGGGGACAGAGGATCTCCCTGCCTTATTCCCCACGATGGTGAGAAAGGTTCAGAGGGTGCTCCATTAACAAGGATGGAGAATCTTGAGGATTTGATGAGAGCTAAAACCCAGCTACTCCATTTCCTGCAAAAACCAAAAGCTTCCAGTATGGCTTCTAGGTACCTCCAGCTTACCTTGTCATATGCCTTCGAGAGATCAAGCTGCATCAGCATTCCTGTTTCTTTCCTTAAGTGTAGAGTGTGGATCATCTCCTAGGCCAGGAGGATATTGTCTAATATCTGCCTTCCTTCTACATAGCCCGATTGTTCTTCAGATATGATGCCCGGAAGAATCGGCTTTAATCTGTTGGCTATAACTTTTGATATTATTTTGTAAATGACATTGCATAGGGCTATAGGTCTGAACTTTTCAGGGGTATTGGCTTCCTCTCCCTTAGGTATGAGCACTATAAAGGTTGAATTGATGGATTTTAGGATTGATCCTGATCTTCTGGAGTCCTCAACCACATCCCACACTTCCTTCTTTACTATATGCCAACATGCCTTGTAAAAGTTGATGGTGAAACCATCAGGTCCTGGAGCTTTATCGTTTGGCATGCTATTAACCGCTTCCTCCACTTCTCCCAATGTAATCTCCCTATAGAGGGCCCAGTTCTGATCAGAGTTGATAGATTTGGGTATGGCTTTTAGCAGTTCCTTGATGGCTTCCTCTCTGTCTAAGTGCGGTTCCTGAGATATGGAATTGAAGTGTTCCCGAAGCAGTGCTGTTATGTCGTGTTGATTCTTCAGTGGTTCCCCTTCTTTATTCTTTATCTCCAGAATTTTGTTTGCACTCCTGTAGTCTAGAGCTGATCTATGGAAAAATTTGGTGTTCTGCTCCCCTTCTTTTAACCATTGGATTCTTGATTTTTGTTTCCATAGGGCTTCTTCTTGTTTGCACCGATTGTTCCATTGGTGAGCTAGACTTTTCTCCTGCTCGGCATATTCCTCATTACTGTGCCTGGAAGCCCAGTCTTTGTGAATTTGTTCCAACTTTTCTTCTATCCGGGTTTTCTCCTTAAAGATGTCCCCAAATACTAATCTATTCCACTCCTTTATTTTTTCTTTAATGACTCTTAACTTCTTCTGTAGGTTAAACATTTTGGATCCATTGCCTTCTAGGGGTTCGGACCACCATTTTTCCACTAGCTCGAGGAAGTTGGGGTGATCCAGCCAGAATTTTTCAAATCGGAATGGTTTGTTCCTCGGAGTGCTCTGCACCGCAACTATGAGTGAAATTGGCCAGTGATTCGAGCCCCCAGTTGGGAGGATATCTGATTCTACAGTGATGCCATCCAATATGATATTCTCAGAGATCAAGAATCTATCCAAGCGGGAGGAAATCAATCTTTCTCCCCCTCATCTATTATTCCAAGTGAAGTTGCCACTCTTGGGGAGAATATCTACTAATTTCACATTATCAATGAAGTTGGTAAAAGCCTCTGTATCCATGTTTATTATTCTTAGACCCCCTTTCTTCTCCAGAAGGGTGGTTATCATCTTGAAATCTCCCCCTATGATGCATTTAGATCTTGGGTATCTAGCAATAAGTTTATTTAGGGAATTTAAGAAACTTATTTTGTCCTCTGTACTTTGTGGTCCATATACATTAACACATAAGAAATATTCAGAGTTACCTGTGATTTGAGCTTCCACAGCAATGAAATGTTTGTTCGCTTCGGCAGAGATCACCTGAATATCTCTTGTATCCCATAGCGTTGCTAGGCCGCCTTCTCGACCTTGACTTTCTACTTCTAGATAATTTATATTCCTTCCGATCTTCTTATTTATCTTGGCCATGTTGGAGCTGCTGCATTTAGTTTCTTGAATGAACATGATCTCCGGATTAAACTTTTGAAATTTACGCTTGAGAACTCTCTGTTTTTCTTGGTTGTTCAGCCCTCTGGCATTCCAAGATATAATCTTCATGATTAACTTACGGTTTTAATGGTAGGAGGAGAAGGCACTAAGTGCCTTCATCTTCCCTGAGTTGATCATTATCATGCCTGGCTCCTGCAGAGCCTCACCATTTGTCCTTCTACCTCGTCTTTTCTTTTGTTTGGTGCTAGATGAGTTCCATGTAAGACTTTTGGAGCGGTTACCACTTCCTTTTGCTACACCTAGCTTCCTATTCTTCTTTTCTAATTCTGCCTTCTGCCTGGCTATGAACATATCATTTATCTTCCTGATTTCTTCCTCCGGTGCATTTTCTATGCCTTGCGTTTTCCATTTCTCGGCTATGCCTGGTAGATTCATTCCTTCCCTGGCTAGCACCTCCTCCAACTCGAGATCTTCACTTCCTCCATCGTTGGTAAGCATGTCTATGTCCTCCTCCTGCTCTTCTGGTCTTTCCTGCATTTGGACTTCGCTAATGTTCTTGTTTCCTTCCTCTGCAAACCTGGTTTGTACTTCCCTTTCCTTATGCTCCTTATCTGCTGCCTGGGTTCTAAGTCCATCCTCGGAGTCTGATTCTGGATCTAAGATCTCAAAAGTATTGTTGTAGTTGGTTCTACCTATTCCCGCCTTGTACATTCTTCTTCTATTGGCTCTCTGCCTTGACTTTGGTGTAATGAAGTTATATTTAGCTTTATTCCCCTGCTCTGTTTCAGTGTCTTCTTCCTTCTTGTTCATTGGGCATTCCCTTATTAGGTGTCCGTGTTCGTGACATTTGCGACAACGAAATGGGATCTGCTCATAGTCTATTGCCTGAAAGTAGTCTTCATCTCTGTATTCAAGCCATAAACCTTCATGCAGTGCTCCCGAGACATCCATTTCAACACATATTCTTGCACATGAAGTGTATTTTTTTTGCAGGGTTGCTTCTGAGGCTTTGATGAAAGTGCCCAGCCGATCTCCAATTTTCTTGAGGGCATTTGAACCCCAATAATCTATTGGGAGAGAGAATAATCTAATCCAAACTGGAACTTGAGTAAATGATTCTTTTTCTGGGTTAAAGTTTGCCTTCCATGGTTGCATGTACAGCCCAGCCGAGGCCATGAAATATGGGCCTCCATCAAAAATCCTGTCCTTATCTTCCAGGTTGGTAAAAACCACTGTGAAGAAACCTTTAGCTCCCAGGTGTAATCTGATATCCCCTTTGGGCTTCCATTGCTACCTAATCCATTGACATAGGGCCCTTTCTGTTGGCCACATGCCCATAAATTTGCAAATGACTGCGTGTTCAGTCATATGCTCTCGGTAGGCTTGTATCTCCGGATCCGTGATGACAACCCTTAGGTTATAAGTTTTTATTGGTTTGCAGATCTCGTTCGTTGTGGGGTGCTTCTTGTGGTTCGAGCTTGTGTCCCCTTTCGTTCCTTTGTCCTCCCACCGATTGTCTGCGTTCTCCCGTTCTTCTTCTGCCTACTTTCCTTTGTTATCTGTCATTTTTTGTCCTATTGTGGCTTTGTTTTCATTGTTTCCCGGCCTGTCATCTTCTGCTCCTCTGACTTCTGTATTGTTGTCTTGTTCATTTCCTTCTGCTTGTTTTTTCTTCTTGTTTGTCCCACCAGGCTGCTTGAAGCCATCATATCCCGAGATTCTGACTCCTTTTCTTACGTTCTTTTTCTGCTTTTACATGATTATTTGTTTATACGAAGGGGTCCCAATGGACCCCTCTGCCTCCATCCGGTCGGTCAGCTCTTGACGCTTTCTGAACAGAGCTGCAAATCGGGGTCTGTGCGCTGCCAGGTCTGATGCAATTTCAGTTTCTCAGAAAACTAGGGTTTCTCCTCCAACCTCCTCCTTTCCGTAAGTTTAATCCCTTTCCAAGGAAACATTCACAAGTGAGGCAAATATTTTATTATTAGGAGAAAATTTTACCATCATGCTTATAAACTATTTAATATCATGTCTATCATACGTTAATGTTCTTATAATAACATCAAACATTTTAATTTTGACACCCTATCGCAACAGTCTTACAAGAATTTTTTTTTCCATGAGAACAATTCCACCATCAACTTCTTCATATGAAGAAAACCAATTTATTTGTGGACACAATTGATGAGAGGCACCCGAATCTAACAACAATCTTTATACTATTCAACAATATTTTCCTCCATTTTAGAGTCATCCTTGGATTCGTGTCTCTTCCAAAAATCCTTCTTGAGGTTCCCAGTATTGTTACAATGCCAACGTCTTTCTCTTTTTTCCTTTTGACTATGATCTTTATGTGCCTCTCGAATTTTGTCCTTTTTCCTTGGACTGGATTATAGCCACCATTTCTTATGGTGTGGACATTTCATTACTTGTTTTCTTCCTTATCTCTTCAGACAACAACACTTCAACAATATAATCAAATTCAAGAGTCTCTGTTGTACAAAAGCTAATGGAAGTTATGAAATAATCCCATGATTTAGGTAATGAACACAATAGTGTAACCCCTTATCTTCACCACTGATTTCAAAATCCATACTATTCAACTGGAAAATAAGAGTTTTAAACATATTCAAGTGATCTACAATTTTCATACCTTCAAATTGTATATCTACCTCTTCTACTATATATAATTCACCAATGACTTCATCATATAAAGGCCTTTTAACTTTGTCCAAAAGCTTGCTCCTATTAATTCTCCAATGATGTTAGAATAAACACCATCAACTAGACACAACTGAATTATATTGAGGAATATGGCATCCAGTTCTTCCCACTCTTCACTATTCATTGTTGCAAGTTTGTTCATCCTACCCCCTAATGCCTTATGCAACCCTTAATGTACTAACAAATCTCACATTTTTAATTTCCATACTTCAAAGTTATTATTGCTATTAATTTTTTTAGTTTTGAATTTAGTATTCACCACCTTCACCATATCCTCTCCTCTTGATCCAAAAATAAAAAATAAATAAATAAAAATAATAATAATAATAATAATAATAAAATAAATAAATAAATAAAAAATAATGTGTCAATTCGAAAAAATAAATACATTCACAACCCCTGTTTTTTTAGCTTAGAAACCCAATTTTAGAAACAATGTTTCTTAAACATGTTTTCCAAACTTGGTTTCTTGAAATTTTAATTGTATATATCTATACCATATAAAAATATACATGTCTCTTCTTTTCCCTAAGGAAAAATCACAGTTCTCATTAAGATGCTGAAAATTGCATGTTGTAGATGCTTGGAAGCATATGTTATAAGAGTGGTTGTTTCCACTATCTGTGTGATACTATAAAAAACAAAGCTATCCTAGGTTGGGAGACTAATAAGTTAAATATATATGATATGTCTGATAAAAATATATACATGTATAAACTGAGAAAATTATGATCACAGTCATATCTCAAAAACCATAAAATCAGGGCTTATCTGCCCCAAATTTTTGTTGATCATCATAAGGTCTATGGAAGTATCTATAGAATTCCTGCTCTATCTTCTCCTAGATCATCTAGAGCACCCGAGGCTGGAGCGTGGCCTCCTTGGATAATCTATCATAAACTTGGTTGCGCTCCCTATATATGTGATGACAAGAGATATAGTCAAATTGAGATTTCAGAAGCATAGTCTCATCCAAAATGTTTCGAAGTGTGTGCACGTGACATGCAGATTGTTCATTAAACCAATTTATGATAAATTTGGAATTGCCAAAAGTCTGAATGCTACAACATCCCTTTGTTGAAAATAGCAACAAGAAATGATAAAAATAGGATCCAAAATATTCCAATTTTAATTTGTCCTTGAATTAAAATTGTGAATTAAAATCGAATTTAGTCTCACTAGCTACTTGGAAATAATTAATTAATTCATTATGGATTAATTAGTTGGACAAATTCAAGTTAGAAGTCTTTCTGCAGTCATGCAAGAGTTCTCCCTTAAATTAAGGAGATTATCCCTTAATTAGGGAGATAAGGATGAGTTGTATTTTAGTTGTAATTAGTTAGCTCAGTTAACAGAGTTAAGTCCAGTTAAATTAGTTCCAAACAGTTTGAGAAACTAATTGTGAGTTCATTCAGTTAATGCATGCATGCATGCAACTAGTGTACTCCAGATAACTGAGCATTCTTTCATAAATAACTCATGCATGTCAGTTCAAACAAATACCCAGTTGAGATTAAAGACAGGGACATTATACTATTAGTTGGAGGAATTTTCCTATAAAGGAAACTCATCTATGCAATCAAGGTAAGGTTCCTTGAGGATTGCGCAGTTCTCGCAGGGTGTGAGATTAGTGTGAGAGATCAGTGTTCCACTTGGTAACAGGAGAATCACCCAGGAGAAACTGCACAAGGAAATAGGAGCTTGGAGGGTAGAGAGGAAGGCTTTTGAGATTCTTTGATTTCCTATGAGCATCCAGGAGGATTGTACAGAGCGTTGAATAGATGTGAGAACTAGGGCTTTCTATAATTCTGATGTATTTCCACCTTGTATGATAATAGAGATAGTGGGTTTTTAGCTAAGTCTTTCCCCTAAGTATTTTTTGTGCTTCATGTGCATTAATTCTTCTTCTTCTCTGTTATATGCATTTTGTTTTATCTTGCCCAAAATTGATTAAGCTTCCGCAAGTTTGATAGTAGAAGTAGATTAAGTATTTTTCTTTAGTACATTGCATAATCAGATTAATCTACAGTAAGAATTTCTACATGGTATCAGAGCTAGCTGATCTATAGAGAAATTTATACATGGTATCAGAGCCTAGTTTATCGGATTTGTGAATAGTCTATGAAGAAGAGAATTCGAAGTTTGAAGTTCGGGGTTTCAGGTGCAAATCGATTCATATCATACTTCAAGGTTGGCCAATGGCATTCTATGGCTTGAGACTCAAGTATGCCTTGGAAGGTATCTCGAATTACATAGCATGGAAATATCACATGGAGGTTGTATTAGAAGACAATGGCTTAAAGGATTTCATTGATCAAGAAATCCAAAAGCTAGCTTCAACTAATGTACAAGAGTTGGCTGAGTGGAAGAAGTGTGTGGCGAGGGTGAGACGGATCATCCTTGAGGGAGTTCAAGACCATATTGTCTTGAATCTCCATGGGAAGGATACTCCAAATTCAATGTGGAAGACATTGAAGGACCCCTACTAGAATAGAAGCGACTAGAGGAAATTAGCACTCAAGGATAAGCTTCAAAGAATCAAGATGGAGAATGACGATACTATTTCTACATATCTGAACAAGCTCACCACTTATAGAGATGAGCTTGGTAGTGTGGGAATAACTAATGCCGATAATGATATGGTGATCCTTGCTCTCCTTGGCCTTCCCAAGAGTTGGAATAGCTACCAGGACTCTGTGAATGGAAGGGATAAACTGCCGAATTACGAAAAACTCTGGTCAGATCTGATGTAGGAGGAGATCAGGAAGAGCACACGAGATGGTTCTTCATCCAAGGATAATGATGAAGAAAATATGGCCTTAGTGAGTAAGGCAAGAAATGGGAAGGGGAAGGTTTCCCATTCCATGAAATCAAATTCTTCTCATGGAGGGAAGAAGGGTGACAAGTCTAAAGTGAGATGCTTTAATTGTCACGAGATGGGACATTATGCAACTCATTTCCCTTCAAAGAAGTCCAAGAAGGGATCCTTGGAAGGATCGGAGGGTGAGCCATTAGCCTCTCAAATTAAATTAAATTAGTTCCAAATAGTTTGAGGAGCTAATTGTGAGTTCAGTCAGTTAATGCATGCATGCATGCAACTAGTGTACTCCAGATAACTGAGGATTCTCTCATAAATAACTCTTGCATGTCAGTTCAGACAAAGACCCAATTGAGATTAAAGACAGGGACATTGCACTATCAGTTGGAGGAATTTTCCTATAAAGGAAAACCATCCATGCAGTCAAGGTAAGGTTCCTTGAGGATTGTGTATTTCTCGCAGGGTGTGAGATCAGTGTGAGAGATTAGTGTTCCACTTGGTAATAGGAGGATGAACTAGGAGAAACTGCGCAAGGAAATAGGAGCTTGGAGGGTAGAGAGGAAGGCTTGTGAGAAGCTTTGATTGCCTGTGAGCATATAGGAGGATTGTACTGAGAGCTTAATAGCTATGAGAGCTAAAGCTTGGTATAATTTTGATGTATTTCCACCTTGTATGATAATACAAATAGTTTGGTTTTTAGCTAAGGCTTTCCCCCGATTATTTTCTGTGTTTCATGTGCATTGATTCTTCTTCTTCTCTATTATATGTGTTATGTTTGATCTTGCTCAAAATCGATTAAGCTTCCACAAGTTTGATAGTAGAAGTAGATTAAGTATTTTGCTTTAGTACATTGCATAATCAGATTAATATACAGTGAGAATTTCTACATGGTATCAGAGCTAGCTGATCTATAGAGAAATTTCTACACCCTTCTCAAGTGAAAAATATAGCAAATGTCTGAGTGCAATACGTTCTGCAAAGTTATTGGTTCCATATCCTAGTCCCATTTGGATTTTATAAAAATGATTTCAACAGTATGAAGTAATACTCCCCCACCATAGCCTTGTTGTTGTGTTGAATCGTCGAAGTATGCCCAAGGGATGTTCCTGTCAATAATCTTAGCAAAGATATTGTATGTAGTGTGAGGGAGATCATCCTCCAGTATACTATTATATATAGATATGAGGCATGTTGTTGCTTGAAGCCAAAGTGAAGCTTGAAAAAATAAGTTTATTCCTTTGTAGCCAAATGCACCAACATATCAGGAGAGGGGGGTTTCTAATCTTGTTTTGGTATGCATTAGACCACCATGATTGTTAGTCTTCCAATATATTAGCTCCATGCCAACAATTGGGAAGGTGTAGATTTGCAAGTACATTATGCCATAAGGACATGGTAATAGGACATAGTAGAAATAAGTGCTCAATAGATTCAGATGCCTGCTTACATAGTGTACACCTAGTTGGTCCAAAAAATTATCGTTTCTATAAATTGTCCCCTGTAAGGGATTTGTTATGAAGTATACACCACATGAATAATTTAGCTCTGGGAGGTGCCTTCTGCTTCCAAAGATTGCGCCACCACCAATCAAAAGTGGGGGGTTTGTGATCAGGGTAGATGAGAGGATATCCTTCCTTAGGAGAATAGGAACCATGTTGCGAGTGAGCCTAGATGAGCTCATGTTATCCCTCAGTGATCTGAACATGTGATTTAGAAAGTGTGCTAATATTGGATTTCCAATCATTGTGCTCGATGTTAGGCATACCCAATAGCTCAACAAATTTCCAGGCTTGATAGAAAATATTAGAATTTTCATGATCAACAATTTGAGAAAGTCTAATGATCCATGTGTTCGAGAGGAAGTGTAGGAGCTCAAGGAGAAGATGAAAATCATTCCCACATCTAGACCAAGGATCCATACCAATACAAACCAGGTTACCAGATCCAATCCTCTAGGTTAATCCATCACAAATGTATGATAGAGAGTTCAAAACTGCTCTCCAAATAGTAGATATATTTGTTATGTTCCATGTTGGTCGCATGATCTAATCAAGAAGATGGAGAGGGTTAATATACTTCTGTATGACCACCTCAGTCCATATATTCTTTGTAGTAAGAACTTTCCATCCCATTTTTTTTGCTAATGCTTTTTCAAAGGCATCAAGAATTTTCATGCCCCATTTGTCCCATTTCTTTGGGAGTCAAATGAGGTCCCATCTAACCCATCCATATGTATGACCTTTTTATTTTCCTTTCCATAAGAATCTGCAACACAACTGTTATATTCTATTCAAAATTCCCCTTGGAATCCAAGCCAAGGACATCCAGTACACCGATGTAGCTTCTAATACAAATTTGATAAGTGTGAGTCAACCAACCCTAGAGAGCCATCAGTGATGCCATATATTCAATCGCCTTTCAATTTTTGCCACAAGCCATATCCAGTCAACTATCTTATATTATGTCTCTCTTCATTAAAATAGAGCTTACAATTTTTATATTTCCATGCTAGATTGAAAAAAAAAAAAAAAAAAAAAAAAAAAAAAAAAAAAAAACCTGATTTACTCTACTATAATGTCAATTTTATTTTATTTTTATTTTTTTAGAGTGACTCAACATGATTTATAGCACTTGGTTCCATAACTCAACTTTTTAATGACTAATTCCTCTTCATGGAATCCTTATTTTTAGTTGTGGATTGGATTAGCCTCCTCTAGGCATGACTCAACTATAGTTTCAGAAATAATCCTTCTTCTACGCATGGGCCTCCACAAGTCTATACTAGCTCGAGTCCTTTTTGGAATCACAATGATGGATTCAATTCAGTTTCTTACAATGTATTTTCATAAGGACTAGGTTTGATGTCGTTTCTTTTCAATAACTCATAATAAATGGACTATCCATCCACGTGCAGTTGTTACTTCTGCACTATTTCCCACACAAGCATGGATGGGCTCAACCTCTGGTAGCTCAATTTCAAATCTACAGGCTCCTTTTCACGCAACAACCTTCACTTCCAATGGATCTCTAGCACTTGGTGGATCTTTCTTAATTGTTTGAGATGCCCTCAATGTGCATATCTCCAATGCCTAGCCACTGCTAGATAAACTTCCACTACACCTCATTTTGTGTGTGTGTGTGTGTGACACTCAGTATTTGTGTGACCCTCCTTTAACAAACTAATGGAGTGCACCTTCTTTTGATTAGACCCTCAAAATTTAGCCCCTTCACCTTGGCTTCTCACAATAATAATGAAATTGGTTACTATATATTTAGGACTACCTGTTGGTATTCAAAGTTTGTATAAGTACTCAAGACAGAGAAATAATTATTGAAATAAATAATACACAAAGATTTTACGTGGTAATACCCCGACAATTTGTTAAGGAAACATCCATAGGCAAGGCAATGATTTTATTATCATGAATTTTTTTTATGATCAGGCTTGCAACCTCTTCAATCTCATGGGCTTTATAAAAATGAAATAGACATCATTACATTGGTTATGATAACTATCATTGCTTTTGTAAACCAACATTATTATAGTAATATTAACAAAAAATTACTTAGCTTAATTTGGTTTTTACATTTTCTTTTAATTGTTTTCATACTATAATGTGTCTTTCCTTTTCAGAATATCA
The DNA here is from genome assembly GCA_000404065.3 of Pinus taeda. Classification (NCBI taxonomy): domain Eukaryota; kingdom Viridiplantae; phylum Streptophyta; class Pinopsida; order Pinales; family Pinaceae; genus Pinus; species Pinus taeda. Next base: position 152,204 of record APFE030458188.1, read on the forward strand.
AGTTGTCTTATTTAAGTTTAGAGCTTTTGCTTCTTTACCTTTTCATCACCTTCATAGACATTTTAAAGTTTGTCCCAAATTTATTTTGTCAATTCATAATGCATCACCTTTGCAAATTTAGATTCTAATAGACCACAGAAGATAATATCCATGGCTTTTGCATTATGTTAAATAGTCTTCTTCCCAACCGTATATGTTGGAAGAGTTGTTTAGACTATATAACTAGCCATGTCTGATTTCCAAATATCATACCAAAGAGCCATTAGATAAGTCTAGATTTTTATTCTCTAGAATGCATAGTTTGTTCCATCAAACAATGTAGCTATGTTTGTGGATAAACCTTCTTGACTGCCCATGTGTTACCCCGAAAGCTACCTTATAATGGTTAGATTATTTTTGAAGGAACCTATTTTGATACTAATTATTAAGCACACACTTATATTGAGCGGGGAGTGGGGGGTTGAATCAGTAGAAGACAACTTTTACTTATTCCGACATTCATGAACCATAAGAAAATAATCACATATGATATTTATCAATTGTAGAACATTGAACACAAGATTTACGTAGAAACTCATTCGGTAGAAAACCACAAAACTTCATTTTATAATTATTTTTAGGCATAAACCTACTGTTACAAATATTTGCAGGCACCAACCTACTAGAAACACCAATCCCCATTGCTACAAATATTCATATGAACCAACCTAATGGAACATTAATCCCCATCACTACAAATATTCATAGGCGCCAACCTAATGGAGACAGCAATCCCCACTATTGTAAATATTCATAGGCACCAACATACTTTACAAAGTTTGCTTGCCATTTGTACCTTCACTAGGTTTTCTCATTGCTTCTGCCTTCACCAGGTCTACTCATTGCTTCTGCCTTCACCATGTATGTTCATTTCTTTTGCCTTCACCATGTATACTTCTCCAAAAACTTGTTGTTTTTATCATCTTCCCCAAAACAAAATTGTATAGCATTCCATGTATCTAATTTTGCAAATATTATTATGAAATTTTTACCTGAGACACTTCTTAGTGTCTCCTTAGATCTCTGAAAATCTCACAGCTTGAAAAATCCTAGAAAAGGAGCAATAAAAAAAATTCCAAGCTAACCTTTTTGACATTGATTTCATGATATTTAGAAACTCTAACTTCCAAAAGGAATATCTTTGAAAGTGTATGTAATTTTTACCACACATACATAGATATCTCACCTTACATCCTCAATATTTTACATCTTAAACATCTCAAAAAATAAGCTATAGAAAAAATACCAAATTAACCTATTTGAAGTTGATTTTAGGACTATTCAAAAATGCTAACTTGCACAAAGAATATCTCTAAAATTATAGCAAATCAAAGTCTAAATTTTTTATCATAGGTATCTAGAGATCTCGTCTTTATCTCAAGATTTTATATTCTAAAACAACTCAGAAGTAAGTTATGGAAAAACTGTCAAACTGACCTATTTGAATCATATTTCATGAGCATTCAGAAACCCTAACTTTCACAGGGAATATCTCTAAATTTATAGTGAACCAAAGTCTTATTTTGTTTACCATAGGTAACTAGAGATATCTCATCTATCTCCTCAATATTTCACATCCAGAAACATATAGAAAAATAAGTGACAATAATATGAAATTGAATTGCTTGAAGCAGATTTCGATAACATTTAGGAACCCTAATTTCATTAGAGAATATCTCCTAAAATATAGCAAACTAATTCCTAAAAAATGTTACCACATATATATATATATATATATAATATATATATATATTATATATAATATATATATATATATATATATATATATATATATATATATATATATATATATATATATATATATATATATATATATTATATATATATATATATATATAAATGAATATCTTGCCTCTTTCTCCTAAAACTTTCAAGGTCTGAAACATCACAAAAGAAAATGTATAGCAAAAATTTTGAGATGCCTTGTTCACTCCACAAATCAAGTTTTTGCTCCACCTTTAAAACCCTAAGAGTATTCCCCAACTTCTCTTGTGCACCTCAAATATCTTCTTTCTTGGATGATCTTAAAATGCACTCATATATCCTTTATTTATAATGTTTCTTCATTCACTTATGGGGTCGAATTGTAAAACTAGCTAGGTCAACTTGTACTTTATGGTTGGGATTGTTTGACAAAATCTTTCATAACTCCTCATTCCTATGGAAATAGAGGGAGTTCCATATATTGTTGGAAATATATCAAATTAATATTTTCAACCATATATGATGTGTTTCCATTTGATCCAGTTCTTTAGAGTAAAAGAGTATTCAAATATAGGGTATCCAAACTAGGCATAAAAAAATGGGTGTCCGAACAATATTCCCAACAATCTTCATCTTGTGATCTTTATCTTGGGAATATGTATTCTCTCATTGTCTTTTAAATCAATGGACACAATATTTCCAGCACATAAAATGAAGTCAAATTATGACGCATGAACACATATCATGAAGTTGTTGTAGGTAACTTTTTAATACTAACCAATTCATATGTCAACCTCAAGTGAAAGTAGACTACAATGTTCATCAATGCCTCCCTTTCCATTCATTAAAAATAAATAATTTTAGCAATACTTGCAACCAAAACATATATCAACCCGAATTTGAAAACATATATATGTTTTAACTATCCATCAAAAAGTTCAATATTGTAGATAAGGCACTTCAATACACCACATTGTATGCAAAAATCGTTTCATATTTACAACTTGAAATAATATTCACTCCACACTGGGAATATATTAAACACTTAATAATTTTACACCATAAGTTGCATTAACTAGTACTCATAATCAAGCACATAAATTAGGGATAGAGGAGATTCAATAATTTCATCGCTTTACCCACAGAGAATCATAACTTCAATCTAACCCATGATTTTTTTTAAATACCAAAATACCAACTTGTGAAATAGAGTATGATTTTGGGGAATAAATTATATGGAAATATGGGAAATGGAGCAATGAAAATACATTTTATACATAGCAACTACATACCATCCTTTATCAAATTTTTTCTTTGAAAACCAAAACCAAAACCAGAGAGGGGAGAAAAGAGCTTAAAATCTGCTTTCTGTTCAAATTTTGCTTTATCTATTATTGATGATGATCCCAGGACTGTGAAGGAAGTAGTAGCTTTAGAGGATGGCAAACTCTGGAAAGAGGCCATCATTGATGAAATGGCATATTTGCACAAAAATGAGGCGTACATTATCTAAGGCCAATTTAATCTTAAACAACAGAATGAGCAACCACAATTGATTAAAACTAATACTAACCTCTTCTAATTATGTAGAATGGACCTTTGTAACTTATAAGCAAATGATTGAGCATCTAGGGCTAAGAATAGTTCAAAATGATCCAGAACAAAGCTAACCATCAATCAATAAATTTTCAAAATGAAACTACACACTTGGGCTTATAGGATAACCACTCCCCAAGGTTAGCTAGTTGCAAATCCAATGAATTAAGGTAGCATACCAATCTCATTAATGCATGATTAATGTAGTGGTCATGTTAGGCCTCGTCCTTAAATCTAGACCATTAATCCAAACATATAGTGATGACAATTGTCATAGAAACCAATGCCTATCATGTCATGTTTTAATACAATAAATGCATAAAGGGTGGTGACAATAGTCCCATTTTGTTGGTCAAGTCCAAAACATCATACCATATAAATGCCAAAACATTTTAGTATCACTAACAATGTAGCAAGTGTGTATCCCATAAGTGTGTGCCTCTTGTGCCATATCACATTGATGTTGTGTGATGTATGTTTTTTTTTTTTTTTCTTCACTAACAATGTAGCAAGTGTGTATACCATAAGTGTGTGCCTCTTGTGCCATATCACATTGATGTTGTGTGATGTATGTATGTTTTTTTTTTAAGGTACCCCACCTACTTATGTTAATTATCATATCCATAAAATAGTGCAAAGAATTTACAATATTTTAAAAATATCACAAGGGTGAAAGTGTCAATACTGAAAAGATATGCTTCAGAAGAACCAAAAAAGGAAATAATTGCTCTTGAGAAGCATAAGTGAAAATTGTTAATGGATAGAGAAGTGGCTTGACATCTAAATATTAGAGCCATGTGGCTTTCACAAGGTGATGATAATACAAATTTTATTCATCATCATGTGAATCATTAGAAAAATATTAATGCCAATGGACGTTGAGAAGTTGGGAGCAGGAGGAAGTTTCCAATTTCAAATATTTGGCCACGACTGAGAGGGAGCATTTTAAAGGGTTTTATAAGGATGGTAATCAAATTAGTTTAGCTAATATTTTACACGTGACAACTTTGTTTCCTAGTTTTCTCTCCAAAGAGGAGAATAATAGGGTTATGGAAGATGTCTCAAAGGGGTATTTAGGAGAAATTCTCCACAACCTCAAAAATACAAAAGTTTGGGGTTAGACAGTTGACCAGAGAATACTTCATGGTGTTTTTTGAAATTGTTGGTCATGATATTTTGCATGTAGGTGAGGACTAGAGAAAGGTATTGGTTACTCTCAAATTTAACTTTACTACTTTGATTCCTAAGTCAGATAACCATCAATCCTTCAAAGAATCTAGGCCAAGATCCCTATGCAATTGTATTTATAAGATAATAAAAAAAGTTATTGCTTCTAGTGTGATACTTATTTTGTCTATTGATATTTTTGAGGAGAAATTTTTAATTCTATATATTAATTTGATACATGAGGTGATCAATGTTTCCCATGAAAGATTGAACTCAATTAAAACAAAGAATTTGTTTTCTATGGCATTAAATAGGGGCATCATTAAAAGCTATGATAAAGTAAATTGGAATTATCTAAGGAATGTGGTCTTTTGTTTGGGTTTTAATTTCCAATTTGTCAGTTAGGAGATGGTTTGTGTCTCTATAGTTTTGTTTGCATGATCAATTAATGGATCTACTATTGTTTTTTTTAGATTGGGTGGGATCTTCATCAAGGATATCCTTTGTCGACACTATTTTTCCTTATCATAGCCAGGGAATTAAGTTGTACTTTAACAATTGCAAAATCAACTGGCTCACTTAAATGCATAAGACCGGGAACTTTAACCTAAATCCCCTTCATTTTGTTGATGACATGCTTATATTTTGTTTTGGATCACAAAGGTATGCCACTAAACTAAAAGAGATTGTGAACCTTTATTGTGAGGTTCTTGGCATATCAGTTAATGTAAGGAAATATTTAGTCCCTTGCTCCAGTTTAGAGGAGGAGGAGGAGGAGATATTCATGCATGATCTATTTCCTTTTCAATTGGATAATATTCATAAGGATCCTAAATGCCTAGGCTTTATCATAAGACCAACCACTTATAGGAATAGGATTGAGATTGGCTAATCGCCAAGGTTGATATGAGAATTTCATTTTAGAATTCAAACTTCTGAGATTATTTATGAATGTAGAAATTGTTTCTAGATTCATCACATAAGTATTTGTTTTATCGATGTTTCAAACCAGCATATGTGATTCATCATTAGGATTTAAAGAGAATTTCATCTTGATATAGTTGTCAGTTATCCCAAAGCAGGCTATTGGTACCAATTAAATCAGTAATCAAAGAAATACTGATATATTGGATGAACCTAGCCTATATTCCAAAATGTGCTTATAATAAATTGAGAAAGTTTAGTTTTGGGTTCTTATAATTAAGAAGATTTGAGCACAATGGCATCCCTCTAGTTAAGTGTCAAAAGTGTTATGCTCCTATACCAATAGGTGTCATATTTCATGATTGACTGATGAAGTCCCTAATATGTTCATCCTTTCTCTGCTGAACAAGTTTCCATATTTTGAAGAAGGAAATGGTCAAGAAAAAATAAAGGAAATGAACCCCAACTAGATAAGACCAAGAAAGTGTGCAAGTCCAAATGCCACTGTTGTTCTATGTTCAGTGAATAAGAGTTTCAGGTGCAATTTGTTAGAATCTATACCAAAACTGATGAATAGTCAAAAAGCTTAATCTTGGCTAGTTCATGTTTCAATTTCTTGTTTTAGAGGTAGAGAATGAGGTCTGTCCAATCTATTCAATCTTGGCTAGTTCATGTTTCAATTTCGTGTTTTAGAGGTAGAGAATGAGGTCTGTCTAATCTGTTCAATCTTGGCAGACAAGTAGATAGATAGAGAAGAAAAGGAGCTCAACTGTTTAATCTTAGCCCTTGGAAGAAATAAGGGTAGACTTAGATAGGATGACAGTTAAAAGAAAAAGAAGAGACCAAGGGTTTGCTAGTTTAAAAGCACCCAAAGAAAAGGAAGAAAAAATGCTAGGGGCAGTAGGCTGGGTAGGCAGTTTTGATGTTGCAGAAACAAATCTATGAGTAAATTTGTCTTTCAAAGGAGTTTCATCTTATTTCTATCATAGATACTATGGCAACAATGTGGTGACAAATTAAATGATGCATGTCTAACTTCCCCTCACTCCTCTCCCACAATCACTCGCTAATTCCCCCCAAGGATATTGAGATCTGCTCAACATTCTTAAATCACTCCATTTCATGAAAAGATTTAAGTAAAATGACATTTCGCTTGAAACACAAAGCCACATTTCTTGTGTAAAATCCTTCTCCTTTTGACTCTCCCTATAGCCTAAGTTTTTACTCTACAACTTAGTGCTCATTGGTATATCATTTCAAAAATTTCATATTAACATATTAACTGTATTAGATAATTCCCTATGGTTATTCCCCCTGCCTGTATTATATAAACATATAAAAACCCCAAAAAATCTAATATCCTGCCCTAGCTAACTATAACATATATCTTGGTTTACAAAGGGGATTAATAGTTCATACGAAACCATATAAATAACCCTCCCCGCGCAAATATTGAAAAATTAATTAACGTTTGGTTATTTAATAAAGTTTAAACCCTAGGCAACCAATTAACACTGCTCCGATATGTGTTACCCAATGGTTATTACCCGGCTCCCCGCGCCATAATCCGCTGCCAACTTCGTCAACCGTCGACCGTCAGATCCGGGCTTTCCCATCAGACGACCCACAACAATATCAGAACCCCTATGATGCTTGAATATTAGCGTCCAGGGAATGGGTGGTATTGCTGCCGTACAGAAAACACGTGGCGCCCACCCGGTGTGATCGTTGCCCCTCCTTCTATACCACCCTAGCCAACAAAGCGGTGCAGGATAATACCGCTTACCGCCCCCCTAACCCCCTCGCTGACATCATCTGTCACGTCACATTCGTACTCCACGTCGCGAAAAAATCCCACGTCATGATGACATCATTAGAAAAAAGCACCAAAAACCCGCAAAGCCAATTTTTTGTCAAAATTCGTGAAAGTGTCGTTTTCATGCATATCTATTGGTTGCTTTCACAAGACCAGTGCATGCAAATTACGACAAAGATGCTACTAGAGCTCTATTCCACCACCCGACCAACATATCCGGCATTCCACTCTGCAATTCGTCGTCCAAACTTGCAAATTACTCCTGTGCGCATCCAAAAACACAGGTATTTACCCGTTTTACCTCCCGAACGTATGTTTTAAAGTTTTCCACTGTAAATAATACCCAAAGAGCCGAATTTCAGACTGAATTCTGTCTATAGCTTTCATACAAGTATGCCAAGGCTGCTCTTTCACCCATTTTTACCAAAAAACCTACAAATTTAGTTTCTCTCCATAGATTTCACCTAGTGAGCTAAATTCAAATCGACTTTGGTCTGAAATTCCTGAAGAAAAACCCCAGAATTGTTGTTTTTCCTATTTTTGCCACAAAAACCCAAATTCCAATTTGAAAATCATAGAAAATTGAGCAATGGAAGCCCCTGTGGCCCTCAATGTTGCTCCCCTCAATGCACCACACAAGGAATTGGATTGGTTACCCCTGGTTGACAGGGATTTCCAGATTAAAGATTTAATTAGTCACAAGCCTCACCTCCAAGATTTTTGTGAAATCAGGAATGTTTACCGCAGCAATAATGATGTCTATAGAATATGGGAATCCAATATGCCCATGTACTACCTCCCCTCAGTAAATGTGTTCCCTGATATTATACATTTATGTTGTGCCAATTATGACCCCACTCAAAGAGCAGTTATGGCTCCATCTGGGACTGTCCTATTTTTTATTACCCCTGAATCTATAAATGAAATGCTACACTTCAAGCCCACTCAGCCCCTGGCTCCTCTTTCCATGGGATTCTTACTTGACCAAGGTGCCAAATTGCCAAATTCAGAGATAACCAGAATAGCTCAATTGTTCATGAAGCCAAATTGCCAACCATAGCAACCTCCTCCTTATCTAGACTCTTGGTTTACTGAAGTAGGAACATTCCTTCTTGACATGAAGGCCTACATCTTGGGATTCAAAACTAGTGAATTTGTTGACGAGACCTCTTTGGTTCTCTTATCAATATTTACTCCAGGACACCCCCCTGCTGTCAAATATGATTATGCCACCTTTATAGATGACAAGATGCATGAGAAATTCATAAGCCTGGACAAGGAAGGATTTTTCAAATATACATCATACATATATCATCTGTTTCTTTACTATCAAACAGACAGCTTTCAATTTCCTATCAGAAAATTGGATATTAAAGGAGAGTGAAGGTTTGTAATTTTCTAGGCCTCAGTCTTTCACTATATTCATGACTCCCCTTATACATACTGTGAATTCATTGAATTTTTTATACACCCAGTCTCCTCTCTGTTGATGAGAACTCCTCCTGCTAGACTGTCTGGTGAAATTCAGAAGATTATGCAGCTCTCTAAAAGTTATGGAATAGGTGATTGGTACTTTTACCAGAATCACATAGAACTCAGATTTTATGGGTGTGAGCTATGCCCTTTCAAGTTGCCCAAGTATGTACCTATGAGGCTATTTTCCCTAGAGTATTACAGACAGATGATTAGTACAGATTTGACACACTTTTGCAATGCCAAGAAAAAGGCTCAGCTGAAGATTAAAAATCAACTAGGCCCCTTTATTGTCCATAAGAGGGAAGCATGGGAGGAAGCTAAGAAAATTTTAGGGAACCAACTTAAGTTCAAACAAAGTTTCTATTGGGCACCATATGACCCCGATCATTTCATAAGTTATAGAAAAATGAAAAACAAGCTATCAGCATACGTTCATCACAAGATCCCTGAAATTCAACAGTATGTTAATCAACAAGAATGGATAGAAGGCACATGAGTTGAAGAAATTACTGAGGAAGATAAATTGGAAAAAGACATGAAAGATCTCAAAAAAATGCTTGACCTTGACTCTTTTGGACAGGTATTTTTCAAACTGCCTTAGCAAACCGAAGTGGGAACATCATCGGCTGGAACTTCACAGCAACCTGCCCAAGAAAGCACTGCACCAGCTGCAGCAACTTCAAAGGGCAAGGAGGTAATAGATTCAAAGCAGATCACCATGGCAGACCAACCAACTACATCAAAGGAACAAAGCCAAGCTCAAGCTCCTCCAGTGAAAACTAAGGTACCAGAAGTCCCTGCACTACAAAATCCTCTGAATGAAAAAAGAGGCAAGAAAAGGGACAAAAAAGAAGACACACCAATCGGTGGTCTTGGAGAGCAACCAAGAGAGAAAAGATAGAGATTAAACCCTTGGTCAGAGGAGGAACTCATTGAGGAAACCACCAATAGTTTGAGGGGAGAAAGAATGGCCAGCCAGGATACATCCCTGGCTATAGAAACATCAGCCAGTTCACACATGCAGGAGATGGAGAGACAGCATAGTGTGGAATTTTCATCCACCAGGAAACACACCAAGCAAGGTTCTAACATCAAGAAAACGTTCACTGAAATAAAGGAAAAGAATGATCCAATAAGAATTCAGTTGTATAATCACTTGCTGAGAGTGGCCCCCACAAATCAACAAAGATTAATGGCATCATATGACATTCAAGAAGGGAAAATGATTCTAAGTCACTTTAAGCCCAAAATGCAGCAGCCACAGTCAGCTGTTGATTACATCAGGACCAATCTAGAATTTTTCTCCAAAGACATCCATCCAATGGACCAGATTGAGTTACACAAGCAAACAGGAGAAATGGTTTACTCCACATTGGCAGACAAAGCACTATTGGCTCATAAATTGCAGAATTCATTGAATAACACATCTGCCCAATTGGATTTAGAAAAAGCTTCCTCTCTAGCCAAGGATAATATGATCAAATCCTTGGAAGAGATTATCATTGAGCTGGGACATGATCCCAAGGATGCCAAAGGCATAAAAGCACTGATAAAAAAGAAAGAAGAAGACATTGCAGCTCTCAAGAAGCAACTCAAGTTGCTGATTACCATTCATCCCCAAACTACAGAGATTGTTGAGCAGAAATCACAAGAATATGTGATGGACCTGCTAATGAAGATGAATGAGAGATTAGAAGAAACAAAGCAAGCATTAGAGAAGGCACTACAATACAAGCAGGGAGAGTCGACCTCCCAGCCACCTGAAGTAGCTCCAACAATCACAACTGCTCCTTCTACAATTACAACATCAGTGCCTCCCACAGTCCTGGTTTCAACAGCAGCAAAGATCACCACAAGTGCTTCAGCAACAGCACCAAGCAGCAGTACAGCCATGACCACAGAACAATTAATAAAAGCCATGGAGGAGTTAAAACTCCAAGTGTCAGAGCTAAAAGAGGCCAACGAAAAATTGGATAAACTAGAAGCGAGTTATGATAAATCCAAGATGACTGTGGCAAAAAAGACAAGAGAGGTCAAGGCATTGGAAAACAAAGTAAGATCCTTAGAAAAGGATCTCTCTCTACATAAACACCTAGCTGAAATCAAAACAATTTTGTGGAAAAACATTGGCCAATCCCTCACTGATGTTTGGAAATCAATACAGGTAATTCATGAGCAGATTGATTTGATAACAACAGCTCAAGTGGAAATCCAAAAGGCTAGGGATTTACTGGGACATATACTTGAACAGGCCAACAGGCTAATACATTTTTTGAACACCCATACCAGTGAAGAATTAGCAGCACTAGATATCAGAGACAGGACAGGCACCTTTCTAACAGTCAAAAGAGTCCTGACCATGAAGACCTTCATACAAAATTTGAAGAGGAAGTGCCAGGACATGCAAGTGGCGATAAATTCCTTCACAGAGAGGTTCAGTGCTTTGCAGGAAAAATGTATGCCCAGTCTGTTAACCAATGACTACAGACTATTAAAACAGGTTGATTACGCTTGCAAGTTAAATTCATATGTGGCTAATCAAATTAGTGCATCCTCCAGTACTTCAGCATAGAATGCGCTCCCATCTGGGCAAAGTATCTATGACAGTTTGGAAAATTTGTTTTATATTGAGCATGAAGTGAAGCATCTTTTCACTATCCAGCCCAATTTCTTCAGATACACGGATGCAGATGAAAATTTAAGGAAATTGAAAAGACATCAGTTACCAGGAGACCAATGGTGGCAAAGCATGTTAGAGATTCTATAAACATGTCTTTGATTTCTTTTTATAGCTTCACAAAATTAAAAAGTTTGTATCACATGCCATCAAGTGGAAAATAGGGAGGGACGAGAATCATGCGCAGCAACAGCGTATTGAAGCAGAATCAAATACAGCCGAGAACACCACGGCAGCAACACGGAATATCAACAGATGACAGCTACCAGCCGACTCATTGAGCTTAAAAGTCAACATATCTGACCAACTGAAGCATACAACACAACAATAGCTACTTCTTCATTTATTTCTCCCTGTTTCCAAGATCATTTATTTCCCCTTTTGAGTTGGCAGAATGAGTTATTGTTAGATATTCTCATTCAGATATTTTGTAACACTTTCTGTATAAATACCTCCACAAGAGGAGTATTCGGGGTTGGTGATTTACTCTCTAGACTGCGCTGTAACTCTGAAGATTTGTTGAATACAAAGGTTGTTGGATTTCATTGTTGGTGCACTCTCTGAATGTGGAATTGATGCTTTCGGCCCTGCTACAGAATTCTTGAATCATATTATGGATCAATAAGTTTCTTCTCACCTGTGCTTTACAGTTTCTATGTTTATATACATCATAGATGTTTCATGATCTTAGTAATAGAGAAAAAGAATAGCCCAGAATTTGTTTGTTTACACTCTGTGTTCAATCTCTATTATTACTAATGTTTTCTTCAAAATTAGCATAAACATGAATTCTTAATTGCTCTTGTTTCCCCTGGTTCTTCAATTTGAATATTAGACAAGGAATTCTTAAATGCTCCTTACTAATAGTCATATGTTTCCCTCTGCCAACATGTTGAAGGATTCTTAATTGCCCTTCACCCTTTGGCTCCATTCCATCTGATTCCAACATTTGAAATTGTTCCAGGATTGATTACCTTGCTCTGTAGTACCACCCCCTGTCAAAGAAACCATACCCACAGTTCATCCTCACATACTCCATTAGCCCAATGGACGAAACTTCTCAGACGTACTCCCTTGTTCTATAAGATATCACCATCCAAAATTAAAACAAACCCGTGTACTTCATAACTAGCCTAAAAATACCTCAAAACAAAGTTAATTATAAAGAGAGAGCCCTATCCGGGTGCAGATTGGCTAGAATTTGTGTCCAAAAGATTGGTCTATGGTTACCTTGACCGTATTCCCTCTTTAGAATCTTACTGGGGAACAACCTGAGTGCCACCATCATTGGCGACTCCACTGGGGAACTGAATAATTTTTTACTAATGCTTATTTTCAGATCAGTCCCTTGTCTCGAAAGATTTTCAGGAAGATTCAAAATTCCCATATCTTAAACCTCCTAGAAGGATGCTGCTATAAGTTATACCCTTCCAATATTTCAAAAAAAAGGCCAAAAACATATTCAGAAGCTGGCTCCAAAGAAGAAGGTTCGGTATACTAGATCAAATCCAAATCCGAATCCCCCACCTGTGTTCCCAAATCCTAATTTAATTCCCAAAATCCTCAGAAGCCAGCAGAACCTCATCCAATCTAAACTTACTCCCGGAAAAGTACTAGTCCTTCCGGCCATCACTATTGCTTCTCCTAGTTCATCATCAGCACTCCAAACCATCTTTTCCACTCCCTCATCTACACCACATATTTCAACTGTTATCACAGCTCTTCCAGTTGTTACACTTATCCCTGAAAATATGGCAAACCGATATGCTCCCTTCTAGTTACCTGCGAATCTAGGGGCTATGCCTCAATATTATGAAAGAAAAATCACTTATTTTGATGGTACTGGCACTTACACTGCACAACAGCATACAAAGAAAATGGCAGACTATTTTGAGAATTGTGAGATTGATGATGGTGATGTCAGAATAAAAATTTTTGTCCAAATCTTAACTGGTGATGTTAGGACTTGGTTTAGGGCCCTCATTGCAAATACAATCGCTGATCCACAAGCCCTTTATCATACTTTCTTGAACAGATGGGAAAAGATGAAGGACCCTTTACACATCTTAAAATAATATGAGAACTTGAAAAGAGGCCCACAAGAAAGTGTCCAAGATTATTGTGCCAGATTTAATAATTTATACAATGCTATCCCTCAGAATCTCAGACCTCCACCAAACCTGGCCTTGATTAAATTCCCTGATGGATTTGACTCTGACATGGCTTACCAGCTTAGGGAAAGAGCTCCTCCAAGCTTAGAAGACATGCAGAGTATAGTTGTCAGTGTAGAGGCCAATCTGATTTCTAAACGAAATCGGGCTAGATCTGAGAGAAGAACAACTTTTAAGGAATAACCTTCTGCATCTGAACAAAAATTAGATGCGATTATTAAAGGAATGGATAGACTTGGGGATAGAGTAGAAACTATTGAGAGGAAATCATCTTGGGATGGCCAACCAACCAATATCGGGAGGAATCCAAACTTTAGGAAAAACCAGAACACTAACACTGGTAAAGTTGGCCCTGACCAAAACATCAGACCCCCATTTCAAGAAAACTATGTTGAAGCTTCAACTTCTAGTGAGCCCATGGAAGATACTCAGATTAACTTAATGGGTTTCAATATTGAACAACAAATTTTCCTAACCCAAGAGGACCAAGAAGCTCACACTCTTGGTCAATTCCAAATTCAATCTAGGGAATCATTTGATTTTAAGGAGGGATATGACACAACTGTCTATGAAGTCCATAAACAGTATAACCTGAGAAGTAGGAGAATAGATGTCCCTGATGACAATAAGCAGAAAGAAACCAAACAATCTACAAAAGCTAAAAACAAGAATGCTCCTACCCAAATTCCTCCTAGAGAAATTCCCAACCCAAACAGACTAATAGTTGAGGATATTTCAGATGATCAAGAACATAATAAACAATCTTCAACTTCCATGCCTTCCAAAGAAATTGTGAGAGAACCTCCAGAAATCCCTATAGAAACATCTTTAGATCATGAAAACATTCCTGTAAAAAAGGTAGATACAGAAAATGCAACAGACAAGGAAAACCTTACTGCCCGAAATGTCAAAATACAAATAGAAAAGCCTTTTAACTTTGAAACTGAAATAGGCAAGTTAAAGATAGCCATTCCGCTGTCTGAATTGGCTCAGCATGATGTCTACAGAGAACAAATTAGTAGAATACTTCGAATTTCAAAAAATAGAGATGTAGTGAATGTCCTTGATGACCAACCTGAACTTATTTTTGGCCCCAAAGTAAATGGAAAATCGGTAGATGGAGGAGTCCCTCCTTTCTATGTAAGTCTGAATATTCACAACAAAGTACTTCACAATGCAATGTTTGATTCTGGGGCCTCTCATAATTTAATGCCAAAATCTGTGATGGAGAAATTGGAACTAGACATAACCAGGCCATACAAAGACCTGTTCTCTTTTGATTCTAGCCAGGTCAGATGCCTAGGATTAATTAAATATCTGTGTGTATCATTGGTTTAATATCATACCAAGACAATTTTAATGGATGTGGTGGTGGTTGATATTCCACCCAAATGCGGAATGTTATTATCTAGATCATGGGGTGCCAAGCTTCAAGGATCTTTGCAACTGGACATGTCCTATGCCACCATATCAGTGTTTGGTCAACCAAAAAGGCTATACAGAGAAACTTTGATGAAGTATGTGGTTAGCATCCAAGAGAAACCCCAAAATTTTCCCATCTATTCTATGCATTCAGACATGGATTCTTTCATCCTATACAACGCTAAGATTCACCCCCCAACTGATGTCAAAGTTCTGGCTTTAATGCAAGAAGAACTCCTAAATGAGAACTCTACTATTCGAATTCAAGAAATTACTGACAACAATGATATATTGGTCACACAAGAAAAACCAAAAGAAACTGAAAATCCAAATCTCACCAGTGAACAAATTTCCAAGACTCCTGATACTAGTTATAATCAAGAAATCCTATGGTATTTGGAATTTGATGGATCAGTCAATAAACTAGGAGTAGGAGCAGGCATTTGGATGCATAACATGAAGAATGATCAGGCAGAGGGACATGCATATAGGTTGAATTTTAGATGCACCAATAACATAGCCGAATATGAAGCTCTCTTGTTGGGACTCAAACTGATCAAAGGCCTAGGTGCATCAAGGGTATCAATTTTGGGAGACTCTGATTTAATTATTCAAAAAATAAAAGGAAACTTCCTGACAAATGATCTAAGATTAAGATCATATAGAGGTGCAGAAATCGTAATTCTCAACACCTTCCTGGAAACTCAGTTAGCTAAAATCCCAAGGAAACACAATCTACATGTTCACAGTCTAGCAACTTTTGCTAGTACTTGTAGACTACCATTTGAGCCTAAGCATAACTTTACAGCTGAGATTAGAAATAGACCAACTGTGCCTGACAATGTTAAAAACTGGCAGGTGTTTGATAATGACACTCAAATCAATAATTTCATGACCCTCAAAGAAGAATTTTCCAGCAATAACATAGACACAAACACTGCTCATGAACTTGATCAAACAGCCAATACTGAAACACACATTTCAGCTGAAACAACAACTCAAATGCTACATCCAACAAAGTTTACCAGCAAGAGTTGCAAGAGCTTGAAAAAATAGAATTTGAAGATACTGTTGGAGGTGAAACTGAAGTGATTGAGTTAAAGAACAATTGTTTACCTACAGGATTAGCTCCTCTTGAGGACATTTTTTACTCAAATGATATTTTAAGGAAACCCAAAATGCAGCCCCTAAATGCAGAGATTGAGGACTGTAATATAGGAACAGAAGAAAATCCTAAGATGATAAAATTGTCCAAAACTTTGCCATCTAACCAAAAGATTAAGTATGTTCAACTATTCAAAGAATTCCAGGATGTTTTCGCATGGAGCTATGAAGATTTAAAGTCTTCTAATACTTCTATCATTCAGCACACCATACCTCTTAAAGAAAATCAAAAACCTTTCAAACAAAAACTCAGAAGGGTCAACCCTATACTCCTTCCTCTAATAGAAAAAGAAGTCAAGAGAATGTATGAAGCCGAAATAATTGCACCCATTATATTTTCAGAATGGGTCTCTAACCTAGTGCCCACTAGGAAGAAAACAGGAGAGCTTAGACTATGTGTGGACTTGAGGAATCTCAACAAAGTCTCTCTAAAAGACAAATACCCCTTACCCAAGATGGATCACATTCTACAGAGGGTAGTGGGAGCCTCTAGGATCTCACTATTAGATGGATTCTTAGGTTTTAATCAGATTCTAGTCCACCCTAATGATCAAGAGAAAACTGCTTTTACAACTCCATGGGGAACCTTCAAATATGTCAAAATGCCATTTGGACTGAAGAATGCAAGGGAAACCTTCCAACGTGCAATGGACATAGCTTTTGCTAAAGAAATTCATGACTTCCTGGTCATATATCTAGATGACCTTATTGCATTCTCCAAATCAGATCAGCAACATCTAGATCATCTCAGACAAGTATTTCTAATCTCCAGAAAATATGGTATATCACTAAATCCAAAGAAGTCATTATTTGGCCTAGAAGAGGGAAAATTGTTAGGCCATATCATATCCAAAGAAGGCATAAGGATTGATCCTGGCAGAATACAAGCTATTCTGCAAGTTCCTCACCCCAGAAACATCAAAGAACTTCAAGCATTCCTTGGAAAGATCAACTTTCTAAGGAGATTTATACCAAATCTAGCCGAATTGATCAGGTTATTAAACAACAAGTTGAAAAAGTATTCCAAGGTCAAATGGACAATAGAAGCTAAACAAGCCTTCGAAGAAATCAAAATAGCTTTAACTAAAACACCAATCCTTACAAGTCCAAAATTTGACAGGGACTTCATGATATTTTCATTTGCATCAGTACATACTATTGTTGTTGTTTTGCTACATAAAGATGATCAGGGATGTGATAAACCCATAGCCTTTGTCAGTAAGGCACTTAGAGATGCTCCACTTAAGTACCAAATCATGGAAAAACAGGCTTATGCCCTTGTAAAGGCCATTAAGGACTTTAAAGTTTACATATTATACTCTCATGTGATAGCTTACGTGCCAAACGCTGTTGTTAAAGATATTTTGACCCAAGAGGAATTGAAGGCAAAAGAGGTAAATGGATTGCTACCATATTAGAATATGACATTGAAATAAAGCCTACAAAGCTAATAAAAGGCCAAGGATTAGCTAAACTCATGACTGAAACCAATTGCCAAGCCTTAGATATCAATGAACTAGATAATGAATAGGAGATGGCGACTCCACAAATCAATCAAGCCTTTTTACAATCACCTTGGTATGTTGATGTATGTTTTGTATTATAAAACCTACAAGCTCCTCCACGATTATCCAGAACCAAGAAAAGATTTTTGAAAATGAAAGCTTCCAAATTTTGTATTTTAGATGATGCTCTTTTTTGGAATAATCATGAAGGTGTTTTATTAAATTGTCTGATAAAAGAAGAAACAGACAAAGTACATAAATAATTTCACGCAGGGGATTGTGGTGGACATTTGTACTGGAAATCAACTGCTAATAAGATCCTAAGAGCCGGATTTTACAGGCCCACCCTGTTTGCTGATGTGAAGAAACTTGTGACATCTTGCCATAAATGTCAAATCTTTGAAGGCAAGAGAAGACTTCTCCCTCTACCCCTTAAACCAGTTTCCATTGAGAGACCATTTTGACAATGGGGTTTAGACTTCGTTGGAGAAATTCATCCTTCCTCATCAGGTCAACATAAATGAATTCTAACTACCACAGACTATTTCACTAAATGGATAGAGGCCATCCCTTGTAGACAAGCCAATTATTTAGTCATCATGCAGTTCTTAGAGACCAACATTCTCTCTAGATTTGGTTGTCCTGAAAAGATTATAACAGATAATGTTGTTGCCTTTAAGTCCAAGAGAATGATCAATTTCTGTCATAAGTACCACATTACCTTAGGCCACTCCACAACCTATTACGCTCAAGGTAATGGTCTAACCGAGTCATCAAATAAAAGCCTAATCAATATCATCAAGAAAGTGTTGGAGGAAAACAAGAAAAACTAGCATAAGAAGCTTATCAATGCACTATGGGCAGACAGATTGACTACAAATAGATCCATTGGAACAAGTCCCTATGAATTGGTTTACGGAATGGAAGCTATATTCCCTTCAACTTTGGGAGTGCCTATGATGAAATTGCTACAAGAAGTGCAGGAAAAACCCAATGATATTCAGAGAAGAATAAATCAGACTATTCATTTACAGCAAACCAGAAAAGAAATATATCAGAGATCTCAGGTGCTGCAAGAAAAGCTTAAAAGGATGTTTGATAAGAGGACTAAGGCAGTGGATTTCTACATTGGAGACAAAGTTTTAAAATGGGACTCCAGGAGAGAAGATAAAGGAAAGCATGGGAAATTTGATTTCCTATGGAGAGGACCATTTATCATTCAGGTTGTACAAGGAAACAATACTTACTTTTTAAAGAGCATGGATGGTACAGAAGCAGAAGATGGACCAATTAATGGTCGAATGCTGAAGCATTATTTTGATCCAGTTTGTTGATATATCAGGATTCTAATTTGTACATAAATATATTTAATTTCTGTAGTATTATTACAGCCATAAGAATAGAGAGAAATTTGTTCCAAATTCTGAAGAACAGTGAAGGAACTTTATCACCTTTTGTGTTGCCTTCTTTAGTTCACTAGAAGAGGTAAACATTTTGAAAGTGGAAATTATGAGAGAAAAGCAGAGGTATGACTATTTCAATCAACTCATGAAAAAATTCAGAATGTAGCAAGAATCGTACATAAGGCTATATGACCTGTTGTTCTTGACATTTCACCAGGAAAAGCCATCCCCAAGTGGAGCCAGTGTTATGCTCCTATACCAATAGGTGTCATATTTCATGATTGACTGATGAAGTCCCTAATATGTTCATCCTTTCTCTGTTGAACAGGTTTCCATATTTTGAAGAAGGAAATGGTCAAGAAAAAATAAAAGAAATGAACCCCAACTAGATAAGACCAAGAAAGTGTGCAAGTCCAAATGCCACTGTTGTTCTATGTTCTATGAATAAGAGTTTCAGGTGCAACTTGTTAGAATCTATACCAAAACTGATGAATAGTCAAAAAGCTTATTCTTGGCTAGTCCATGTTTCAATTTCTTGTTTTAGAGATAGAGAATGAGGTCTGTCCAAACTGTTCAGTCTTGGCAGACAAGTAGATAGATAGAGAAGCAAAGGAGCTCAACTGTTTAATCTGAGTCCTTGGAAGAAATAAGGGTAGACTTAGATAGGATGACAGTTAAAAGAAAAAGAAGAGACCAAGGGTTTTCTAGTTTAAAAGCACCCAAAGAAAAGGAAGAAAAAATGCTAGGGGCAATAGGCTGGGTAGGTAGTTTTGATGTTGCAGAAACAGATCTATGAGTAACTTTGCTTTCAAAGGAGATTCATATTATTTCTATCATAGATACTATGGCAACTATGTGGTGACAAATTAAATGATGCATGTCTAACTTCCCCTCACTCCTCTCCCACAATCACTCACTAATTCCCCCCAAGGATACTGAGATCTGCTCAACATTCTTAAATCGCTCAATTTCATGAAAAGATTTAAGTAAAATGACATTTCGCTTGAAACACAAAGCCACATTTCTTGTGTAAAATCCTTCTCTTTTTAACTCTCCCTATAGCCTAAGTTTTTACTCTACAACTTAGTGCTCATTGGCATATCATTTCAAAAATTTCATATTAACATATTAACTGTTTTAGATAATTCCCTATGGTTATTCCCCCTGCCCGTATTATATAAACATATAAAAACCCCAAAAAATCTAATATCCCACCCTAGCTAACTATAGCATATATCTTGGTTTACAAAGGGGATTAATGGTTCATTCGGAATCATATAAATAACCCTCCCCGCGCAAATATTGAAAAACTAATTAATGTTTGGTTACTTAATAAAGTTTAAACCCTTGGTAACCAATTAACACCGCTCTGATATGTGTTAGGAAATGTTTATTACCTCACTTCCCGTGCCATAATCCGCCGCCAACTCTGTCAACCGTCGACCGTCAGATCCGAGCTTTCCCATCAGACGGCCCACAGCAATATCAGAAACCCTCCGATGCCCGAAGATTAGCGTCCGAGGAATGGGTGGTATTGTCGCTGTACAGAAAACACGTGGCGCCTGCCCGGTGTGATTGCTGCCCCTCCTCCTATACCACCCTAGCCAACAAAGTGGTGCAGGATAATACCGCTTACCACCCCGTTGACCCCCTCACTGATGTCATCTGCCATGTCACATCCATACTCCACATCGCAACAAAATCCCACGTCATGATGACGTCATCAGAAAAAAGCGCCAAAAACCCGCAAAGCCAAATTTTTGTCAAAAATCCGTGAAAGTATTGTTTTCATGCATTTGTATTGGTTGCTTTCATGAGACCAGTGCATGCAAATTACGATGAAGCTGCTACCAGAGCTCCAGTCCGCCACCCGACCAGCATACTCCGGCATTCCACTCTGCAATTCGTCATCCAAACCTGCAAATTACTCCTATGCGCATCCAAAAACACAGGTATTTACCCATTTTACCTCCTGAACCTATGTTTTAAAGTTTTCCACTATAAATTATACCCAAATAGCCAAATTTCAGACTAAATTCCATCTATATCTTTCATACAAGTACGCCAAGACTGCTCTTTCACCCATTTTTACCAAAAACCCTGCAAATTTCGTTTCTCTCCATAGATTTCACCCAGTGAGATAAATTCAAATCAACTTTGGCCTGTAATTCCCAGAGAAAAAACCTAGAACTGTTGTTTTGCCTATTTTTGCCACAAAAACCTAAATTCCAATTTGAAAATCACAGAAAATTGAGCAATGGAAGCCCATGTGGCCCTCAATGTTGCTCCCCTCAATGCACCACACAAGGAATTGGAGTGGTTACCCCTGGCTGACAGGGATTTCCAAATTAAATATTTAATTGGTCACAAGCCTCACCTCCAAGCTTTTTGTGAAATCAGGAATGCTTACCGCAACAATAATGATGTCTATAGAATATGGGAATCCAATATGCCTTGTACTACCTCCCCTCAGTAAATGTGTTCCCTGATATTATACATTTATGTTGTGCCAATTATGACCCCACTCAAAGAGCAGTTATGGTTCCATCTAGGAATGTCCTATTTTTTATTACCCCTAAATCTATAAATGAAATGCTACACTTCAAGCCCACTCAGCCTCTGGCTTCTCTTTCCATGGGATTCTTGCTTGACCAAGGTACCAAATTGCCAAACTAGGAGATAACCATAATAGCTCAATTGTTCATGAAGCCAAATTTCCAACCCCGGCAACCTCCTCCTTATCTAGACTCTTGGTTTACTGAAGCAGGAACATTCCTTCTTGACATGATAGCCTACATCTTGGGATTCAAAACTAGTGAATTTGTTGACGAGACCTCTTTGGTTCTCTTATCAATATTTACTCCAGGACAGCCACCTGCTATCAAATATGATTATGCCACCTTTATAGCTGATAAGATGCATGATCAATTCATAAGCCTGGATAGGGAAGGAGTTTTCAAATATACATCATACATATATCATATGTTTCTTTACTATCAAACAGACAGCTTTCAATTTCCTATCAGAAAATTGGATTTTAAAGGAGAGCGAAGGTCTGTAATTTTCTAGGCCTTAGTCTTTCACTATATTCATGACTACCCTTATACGTACTATGAATTCATTGACTTGTTTATACACCTACTCTCCTCTCTGCTAATGAGAACTCCTCTTGCTAGACTGTCTGGTGAAATTCAGAAGATTATGCAGCTCTCTAAAAGCTATGGAATAGGTGATTGGTACTTTTACCAGAATCACACAAAACTCAAATTTTATGGGTGTGAGTTATGCCCTTTCAAATTGCCCAAGTATGTACCTATGAGGCTATTTTCCCTAGAGTATTTCAGATAGATGATCAGTATAGATTTGACACACTTTTGCAATGCCAAGAAAAAGGGTCAGTTGAAGATTAAAAATCAACTAGGCCCCTTTATTGTCCATAAGAGGGAAGCATGGGAGGAAGCTAAGCAAATTTTGGGGGACCAACTTAAGTTGAAACAAGGTTTCTATTCGGCACCATATGACCCCAATCATTTCATAAGTTATAGATAAATGAAAAACAAGTTATCAGCATACGTTCATCACAAGATCCCTAAAATTCAACGGTATGCTAATCAACAAGAATGGATAGAAGGCACATTAGTTGAAGAAATTACTGAGGAAGAGAAATTGGAAAAAGACATGAAATATCTCGAAAAAACACTTGACCTGGACTCTTTTGGACAGGTATTTTTCAAACTGCCTCAACAAACCGAAGTGGGAGCATCATCGGCTGGAACTTCACAACAACCTGCCCAAGAAAGCACTACACCAGCTGCAGCAACTTCAAAGGGCAAGGAGGTAATAGATTCAAAGCAGAACACCATGGCAGACCAACCAACTACATCAAAGGAACAAAGCCAAGCTCAAGCTCCTCCAGTGCAAACTAAGGTACCAGAAGTCCCTGCACTACAAACTCCTCTGAATGAAGAAAGAGGCAAGAAAAGGGACAAACAAGAAGACACACCAATCGATGGTCTTGGAGAGCAACCAGAAGAGAAAATACAGAGATTAAACCGTTGGTTAGAGGAGGAACTCATTGAGGAAACCACCGATAGTTTGAGGGGAGAAGGAATGGCCAGCCAGGATACATCCCTGGCTATAGAAACATGAACCAGTTCACACAGGCAGGAGATGGAGAGACAACATAGTGTGGAATTTTCATCCACCAGGCAATACACCAAGCAAGGTTCTGACATCAAGAAAACCTTCACTGAAATAAAGGCAAAGAATGATCCAATAAGAATTCAGCTGTATAATCACTTGCTGAGAGTGGCCCCCACAAATCAACAAAGATTAATGGCAGCATATGACATTCAAGAAGGTAAAATGATTCTAAGTCACTTTAAGCCCAAAATGCAGTAGCCACAGTCAGCTGCTGATTACATCAGGACCAATCTGGAAGTTTTCTCCAAAGACATCCATCCAATGGACCAGATTGAGTTGCACAAGAAAACAAGAGAAATGGTTTACTCCACATTGGCAGACAAAGCACTATTAGCTCATAAATTGCAGAATTCATTGAATAACACATCTGCCCAATTGGATTTAGAAAAAGCTTCCTCCCTAGCCAAGGATAATAGGATCAAATCCTTGGAAGAGATTATCATTGAGCTAGGACATGATCCCAAGGATGCTAAGGGCATAAAAGCACTAATAAAAAAGAAGGAAGAAGACATTGCAGCTCTCAAGAAGCAACTCAAGTTGCCGATTACCATTCATCCCCAAACTACAGAGATTGTTGAGCAGAAATCACAGGAAGATGTGATGGACCTACTAATGAAGACGAATGAGAGATTAGTAGAAACAGAGCAAGCATTAGAGAAGGCACTACAAGACAAGCAGGGAGAGTCGACCTCCCAACCACCTGAAGTAGCTCCGACAATCACAACTGCTCCTTCTACAATCACAACATCAATGCCTCCCACAGTCCTGGTTTCACCAGCAACAGAGATCACCACAAGTGCTTCAGCAATAGCACCAAGCAGCAGTACAGCCATGACCACAGAACAATTAATAAAAGCCATGGAGGAGTTAAAACTCCAAGTGTCAGAGTTAAAAGAGGCCAAAAAAAATTTGGCTAAACTAGAAGTGAGTTATGATAAATCCAAGATGACTGTGGCAGAAAAGACAAGATAGGTCAAGACATTGGAAAACAAAGTAAGATCCTTAGAAAAGGATCTCTCTCTGTATAAACCCCAGGCTGAAATCAAAACAATTTTGTGGAAAAACATTGGCCAATCCCTTACTGATGTTTGGAAATCAATACAGGTAATTCATGAGCAGATTGATTTGATAACAACAGCTCAAGTGGAAATCCAAAAGGCCAGGGATTTACTGGGACATATGCCTGAATAGGCCAACAGGCTAATACATTTTTTGAACACCCACACCAGTGAAGAATTAGCAGCACTGGATATCAGAGACAGGACAGGCACTATTCTAACAGTCAAAAGAGTCCTGACCATGAAGACCTTCATACAAAATTTAGAGAGGAAGTGCCAGGACATGTAAGTGGAGATAAATTCCTTCACAAAGAGGTTCACTACTTTGCAGGAAAAAGATCTGCCCAATATGCTAACCAATGACTAAAGACTATTAAAACAGGCTAATTATGCTCACAGGTTAAATTCGTATGTGGCTGATCAAATTAGTGCATCCTCTAGTACTTCAGCAGAGAATGCACTCCCATCCGGGCAAAGTATCTATGACAGTGTGGAAATTTTGTTTTATATTGAGCATGAAGTGAAGCATCTTTTCACTATCCAACCCAATTTCTTCAGATACATGGATGCGGATGAAAATTTAAGGAAATTGAAAAGGCATCAGTTACCAGGAGACCAATGGTGGAAAAGCATGCTAGAGATTTTATAAACATGTCTTTGATTTCTTTTTATAGCTTCACAAAATTAAAAAGTTTGTATCACATGCCATTAAGCATAAAATAGGGAGGGACGAGAATCATGCAAAGCAACAGCGTATTGGAGCAGAATCAAATACGGCCAAGAACACTGGGGCAGCAGCGTGGAATATCAACAGATGACAGCTACCAGCCAACTCACTGAGCTTAAAAGTCAACATATTTGACCAACTGAAGCAGCCAACACAACAACAACTACTTCTTCATTTATTTCTCCTTGTTTCCAAGATCATTTATTTCCCCTTTTGAGTTGGTAGAATGAGTTATTGTTAGATATTATCTCATTCAGATATTTTGTAACACTTTCTGTATAAATACCTCCCCAAGAGGAGTATTCGGGGTTGGTGATTTACTCTCTAGACTGTGCTGTAACTCTGAAGATTTATTGAATACAAAGGCTATTGGATTTCATTGTTGGTGCACTCTCTGAATGTGGGATTGATGCTCTGGGCCCTGCTACAGAATTCTTGAATCATGTTATGGATCAATAAGTTTCTTCTCACCTGTGCTTTACAGTTTTTGTGTTTATATACATCATAGATGTTTCATGATCTTAATAATAGAGAAAAAGAATAGCCCATAATTTGTTTGTTTACACTATGTGTTCAATCTCTATTATTACTAATGTTTTCTTCAAAATTAGCATAAACAGGAATTCTTAATTGCTCATGTTTCCCCTGGTTCTTCACTTTGAATATTAGACAAGGAATTCTTAAATGCTCCTTACTAATAATCATATGTTTTCCCTTTGCCAACATGTTGAAGGATTCTATATTGCCCTTCACTCTCTGGCTCCATTCCATCTGATTCCAACATTTGAAATATTTCCAGGATTGATTACCTTGCTCTGTAGTACCACCCCCTGTCAAAGAAACCATACCCACAGTTCATCCTCACAGACTCCATTAGCCCAATGGACCAAACTTCTCAGACCTACTCCCTCGTTCTATAAGATATCACCATCCAAAATTAAAACAAACCCTTGTACTTCATAACTAGCCTAAAAATACCTCAAAACAAAGTTAAATTATAAAGAGAGAGCCCTCTTTGGATGCAGATTGGCTAGAATCTGTGTCCAAAACATTGGTCTGTGGTTGCCTCTGTCGTATTCCCTCCTTAGAATCTTACTGGGGAACAACCTAAGTGATAACAAAAAGGTGGTTGTTGGTATTAAAAAACACCTTTCAATTTGAAGTACAACTTTAGCAAAAGTGTTTGGAAGCTTATATTAGGTAAATGACTCAGGTGCCAAATGATTATTCAATAGTAAATTGCACTAGATAATGTTGATAGAATGGATCAAAACTTTGAATACATTTTTCTATAATGGCTCAATTATTTGGGAGGCAATGGTAAAGGCCTTTCCCTTCATTTGTGATTGGCTAGCATGGAAAGTGGGGAATGGAAATTAGATCCAATTTGGTGAATATCCTTTGGTAGGCTACAATGTTTCATATAGACTACCAATGATCCTAGTAGACAATCTTAAGAGGGAAGGACTTTTCATATTAGATCTATTTTCATATGAATGACTGAAATTTTTTTAGAGATAAGAGTTGATGACTGCAACTGTCCTTAGACTATAGGATGAAGAGGCACATTAATGGGAGGATTTTTTAACTAGTTTTCATCTTAGCCATGTTTGGATCCATGATATGGAGGATAAGTTGTTATGGACTAAAAGTCCAACAAGGGTAGCATACATTCCAAATTTGGGATACAAGATGTTACTTGATGGAGAAGCTAGGGAAGAACCATTTTGGTGGTGGAAAGTGATATGGAAGTATAAGTCACCCTTAAGAAGTAAAATTTTCATTTGGTTTGCTCTTAAAAATAAGGTGCTTATTTGGGATAGCCTTCAAAATAGGAATTTCTCAAGATCGGGTTGGTGTATACTTTACAAAGGTAAAAATGAAATTCTTAATAACCTCTTCATCAACTATCTTTTTTCTATATTGGTGTTGAAGGAATTAGACTCATTCACAAGTGCAAGCAACTTCTAGGTTATGAACTCATTACAATATTTCCTTTGATTGTGAGAAGGGAACAATGTTGTTGACTCTTCTAGATCTTTGCCACTTATAGCCATGTGGGAAATTTGGATAGCAAGAAATCATTATATTTTTTATGATAGGTGGACTTCTCCCTTACAATGTGCTATATAATCCATGAATGTATTAAGTTTGTTCAAAAAGAAAAAAATTTAACATGTCCAATATAAATCTGATTGAATAAGTTATTGATAAATCTATTGCTTTGTTGTTTTTTTATGGAACATCACAAAGGAATCCTTCTCTATGTGGTATTGGGGGCATGGTGCACTTATCAAAAAATTGTTGATTAAAAGTGGGTTTGGGAAGTGGATCTAGTAATAATGCAAAATTTATGGTATTGAATCTAGCATTTATATTGGCATGAGAGAAGGAAGCAAGGAGAATGTAGATTTTTGGTGACTCTCAAATAGTTATAAAGTGGATGAATGGGGATTAGGAATGTTATAATATCATGCTTCCTGCAATTTTGTGTAAAATTTTGGCTCGAAAGAGAATGTTCCCATATTTCCTTTTTCAACACATATTTGGGAAATAATTTTCCAAGCAAGTAAGCTATCAAAAAAAGGACTTGTGGTTAGTTTGGGATGTTAGAAGATTTAGGAAGAGTTGAATGGGAACATATTGGATGTCACTCAATTGAAAACTTTTTAAATACAATTTTAGTTGGATTTGAAAATGAACTATGTTAATATAGGTCTACATGGTTAACCTTTTTGGAATATACATTTAGATGGTGGGCCATTATGGGGCTATTACGTCACAATATATACTTTTTTGTTTTGTCTTTAGACATTGGAAGGGGAATAATATACGAGTAACCATTTTGAATGCTTTCAAAGAATTTGTTGAAAGTAATTAAATTTTACTTTTAAATAAAATTATAAATTTGTTTCTATGGAAAAAATGGATATTTTTCAAGCCTTCTATTATGGTATTATTAGTGTCTTCAACAAACAACACTCCTAGTTTGGGCATGATGGAAAGATTCTTGATGCATCAACCTATAGGCATAGGGATGGGGGATGGGAGCACTGTAGGTACCACGGTTGTAGTAGGGGTCGACAAATATTTTATAAGCAACTGGATGCTTAGAATTCAAGCCCTCAAATACTTTTAATCATGAGTACATTGAGCATTTTTACTAATCAAATCCGTTCAAATTTAGGAGTTTTAATTGTATGATGGGTACAATGTTACATTATTTATCTCAATTGGATTTTTCTTAGTATTTGTAACTGATGGGACCTTACCACATGGATCAATGGAAAAATTCCACAGGGTAGCTGCATTCTCCTTAATCAAAACCCTATTATTTTCCTTTTATTACATCATTTATCCTTTCTTCGTTCTCCCATACTTTACGACTTTATGGTTTTCAAATAGTTTCTTTGAAGGAATGTACTATTGTTATAGCAAGTATTCATCCTCATTATCATGCCACATGGATCAATGGGAACCTTTCACATTGATCAATGAAACCATGCTAAGTGGTAAGATGCCACCACATTTACCTTATTTTCATTTCCCTTTTATTTCAATCTTTCTCTCTTTTCAAAATATGTAAGACATCCAAAATTTGGGTTTTTTTTTTTTCAAAATTTATACTAATTTCATAATGACATTTATTTGAAAATTTGTCATTTTTTGTTGCAAACATTCTTAAATCTACCATAATATCCTAGACTCGAAATATTGTTAAATATTACTCTATTTTCTATCAAGTCCACTAAATAAGTTATGCACCATGAGAAAAAGAGGGCTCAAAATCACCTAACTAGGAAAACCTTAGACTCAAAAAATCTCATTACAAGTCCAACCTTCAAACACTTATCCAATTGTTCAATGGAAGATACTTTAAACCATCCAAGTACTCACCACTTGCAACTTCCACATGCCAAGCTTTGATAGGTGAAAAGGTCCTCCAAGTGTCATTGTTGGCATTAACATTGATAACAATGAAATTAATGCACTACCATGTAGAACCTTGTAATGGGTTCATTCTGCATATGTAGTGATTCACTTATCCTAGAAACCATCCTTTGTGTCTTCCCAACAGTTAACATGGAATGCATTCTCATGTCTCCAAGCACAACCCAATTGTCGTGCATTCCTTGATTTAAATACTTAAACTTTCCCAACTCGCTATCAACCCAAAATATTATTAATTTTTTCCAAATGCATTGCTGAGCTTACTGTGATAATTGCGAAAATCAAGATATAAGGCCCCAATACCTCAATTAAAAAAATAATAAATAAATAAATAAATAAATAAAATGATAAAATGCAATTAAATTGAGTTAGGTCCATGCAAAGAGTTTTCCATACCTAAAGAATGAAGAATAAATATTTCCCAAATAGGGTACACTTGAAGACCTTACAAACCCCATTAAATATCCTTTGACACCCAAGGGCCAAAACTTAGAAAAACTTCAATGAAAAAGGGAACATTACCTCACCAAGGCACACAACAATTATATACGTTAATCTTTGAAGGCACCACCCATCTCTTTAACATTAACATGTTGAAGTCATAATATGTCATTCGGTGGGATGTAATTGACTAAGGTATTGACAAATTATCATTATTTCCATCATTATTTATGGCATGGCGACTAGAACATTGTCTCATGGACCATGTTGATTGATTCAAGCTATGCAAGATTTGGTATCATGTTCTTGTGAGCATTCCACCTGTCACTTTGAATGAATGCCAGATAGACTATATATTTCTTTGGGTATATTTTTACCACTATGTATTCCTTTATTTAGGTCCACAAACACCTTGGCTTACCATGTACCCAAAATATTATTGTCCTCTTTAATGCAATGCCAACCCTGGTCGAAGAGTGGTATATCATTTAAAATAAAAGGTTCACGACTATCCCAACTACCTAGATGTAAGGTATTTTGTAATACAATTAAGATCATCGATAGGTTTGAGAAATGAGTTTCGCACATGAAAGAACATGAATGTTGAAATTTTCCCTACTTAACAGACCCATTTCACTTAAAAACCAATTAAACCCATTTCAAGTATGGAAGCCAAATACTTATGAAAAAAATAATGAAGGAATAAACTTTACTAGACTAATACAAGCACATATATGACACATGTGATTCCCTATAGGTGCCACTTGGCTAAATATAGATTGCCCATGTGTCAATTGAGTTAATCATGTTAACATTACCATGATGCATTGTGACTAAGCTATGCCATGAACATATTTTTACCTTCCTTTTTGGCATTCATTTACCTTTTTATTGATTTTCTGTAGTTTTAATAGAGGAATTCAATTCTATTTCAAGAAATCACATTAAATGCAATATAATTTCAAATATGATGATGCTTGCACTAGATTTAGCTTTAGTATTCTTAAGTAACAAAATAAAAGGGGGCTGGGGGGGGGGGGGGGGGTAGGGGGGGTTCTCAAAAATAAACATAAGAAATAACAATGGATAAAAATAATCCACTTCTCTCAATGCAAATGTGAGGTTATTTCTATTGTTTTAATTGAAATATATTATTTTCCCTTAGAAAAATTGCTTGAAACCATACTTTTTCATTCTTTTCTCATTTCCTCTCTTTCTCTATTCCCCTCTTCTCCTTTCTTTTTTCCCCCTTAAAGTTTCCTCACCTTGGGTGTCATCCCCATGGAGGATAGAATTATAGTTTATTGAAGAACCTCGATGATGAAGGTAATAGATTCTCCTTTCCTTTCTCTACATATATTCCAATTTTACTTTGTTTTCACCTTACTAGTTTGCTAATGATTATAATGGATTTTTTT
>APFE030458188.1:183879-198472 GCA_000404065.3 Pinus taeda
TTTTATTTTACTTTATTGATTTGGTATTATTTGTTGTTTTTTTTTATTGCAAGTTATGGGTTTCATACATGGAGGAACCTCCATTAGGAAGATAATAACTTCTCCTTCCCTTTCCCACCTCCCTTCCTCTTTTACATTGATTTTTCCTTATTGATGTGTCTATGTTTAATGTTGTCTTTCTATTGCGGTTTAATGGGGAAAGAAGGAGAAAATGTATCTAGGGGTTTTTAATGCATGGATCCAGTTCCTACATGCAAACTTAGGAAAGATCTTGGATTCCTATAAGGATATCTATGTTCAAATCGTGTAAATCATCCATAACTCATTACCTAGTTTTCCCTTGGTATTAAATGTTGATATTTTTATTAGATCTACATTATTCACATGTTTACATTCGTATATTAGGCTAATTCCAATTAAATTTATTATTTTATGGCTCATTTGTATGAGAATGTAACTCAAGTTGATTTCTTTCCTTTTGGAAAGTGACATGGGTTCAAATCCCAACATTCCTTTCCATTTTCCATTTATGTTTTCTTTTTTTTACAATTTTTTCTTTTTGTTTCCATAAATTTTAAATTGCACTATGTCACTCTAATTTCAATTTATATTAGTACATTTGAAAGCAAACTTTGTGGGAATGTAGGTAAAATAGAGCTCTTGTTTTTTGGTAAGTGATTTGTGTTAAAATAATAATAAGTGATATGCTTTTATTTCCATAAATTTTAAATCACAAATAGTTAATGCTAAATCTAGTGCTAACTCTAGCACTAAATTCAATGCAAAACATGACATTAAACTCAACCCTAAATGTGATGTTGAACCCATATCTAAACTTGACACTAAAGTTGATGCTAAATATGAAAATAACAATAGTGTTGAGTTATGTGTTGGGAAATCTCTCCAACTTGGAAAAAAATGCACTAAAATATGTCGTTATATTGGATGCTAATGGCTTGTTTTGTTGTAGTAATGACATATTGTTCTCACAACTTGTCATGTGTCATACTTCCGTGTCCCAATAATCATCTTAATCAACTACATGTCACACTCATGACATCTCTTCATTGATTCAAAAATCTTCCAACATAGGAAGTCAATGCTACATTTCCCTATATCATTGGTTCTTTTCACTTCCCTCCTACAATTTTTTTCCTCCCTTTATGAACCTAAGATGTCATGAAATATATAAAAATTTAGGGTCAAGTCCATGGGATGACCTTTGGGCTTGGGAAATGTAGAGACTTTGAAGTGATCCGAGATCAGAAGCTTGAAATATTCATAGGGAGAAATTAACATGAAAATAAAATCCTAAGAAAAAATCTTATAGAAAAGGGACAATAAGTCCCAAATTCTCTTAGGTTTGTAGACCTATGGGATTAGATACAAGATTTAGAATTTCAAAATTAGCAATTTCTAGCAAAAACTATGAAGCATAACAAGTCTTGAATAGCATAAGCACCAACAAAGGATGATAATTTTTAATCAAGGCACCTTGTCCCATGAGTAACCAAACCAACCAAGGTATATTGGACCATAAAAGGATAGAATAGACTCGAGGTTGGCAAACCATAAATATATTGAAACTAATAACCAAATTATAAGTGAAGGAAAAGGAGAAAGGAGTGACTAGATTGAGTCCTATTAAATATTCTTTATCTATTTACCTATGATTTAACTAATTTTAAGGGCATTCGCTTAAGTCTCTAAGGCTTCCATGACCAAGAAAACAATAAACAAACTAGGAATCAAGTCCAATTACTCCTACTTATCTATATGTTCTAGTTATCAAAGAGAGAAACCAAACTAAGATAATAGAAAAAGACAGGAAAACAAAGATGGTCTTTGGGAAAGATATGACTGAAAACACTTGTAAAAGATTGTAAAATATACACCAAGACTCGAGTCCCTCATAGGCCTTAAAATCCCCAATATCAACATGGAAAATTACCTCTAAGGACATAAAGTAATATGCAAAAAATACAATATCTATCATGCAAATAATAAGAAATATCTTACCAAATATTGTAGATATAAGTTTTCCCTTATATATAGAGTGTTCTCCCTATAGATGGTGTGCTAGTATCACCCATTCAAGTGAGAATGAAGAGAATCAACAAAAACCTTTGAGGAAAACCCTAGATCCAATCCAACCAATGCTACAAGAGGAAGGAATGAATCCAAGGAACAAAGTAAACATGTGAGACGAAGAATTTGTTGTAAAAGAGTTGATTGAGATAATCGTTCCATGAAGTTTAAGAAGTTGATAAGGAAATTTCAGATCTTTTGGTCATTTTGATAAGATTTCAACACTTTATAGAGTTAGATAAAATATTGAAAACAATATGAAAATAATGAGACTTATAAGTAAATAAATGACAAAGGGTTCCTATTAGACAATAAGAAACAATTGGGAAAAGTCTGCCTTTAATTGATTCTCACTTGAATTTTCCACATATGTATTAAAACCTCAACAATAATGATACGAAGATAGAAGTTGAATGTTTACATTTCGTGACATGCTCAAAAAGAGATAATGTTAAGGTAAAAGTCGAGATCCACAACAGAATGTTTAATCTTAGTATTTCCACTTTCAGTGTTTAATTTTTGTATTGCCAAAACAAAGATGATATTGACATAAATTAGTTAGCATAGATCTTCAAATAGTTTATTTAAATCCCATGTTGAAATATTTTTGAGAATTATAAGATTTAAATATCTTACTCACAATGTTTTTCTACTTCTAATTACTTTACATGAAATTATATTGCGTCATATGGAAAACTAACTAAACATGCATAACATATTCGTATTTGATTTTATTATAGCTGACATTTATTTTCTATTTAGAGAATAGTTTATTTTAATTATTTTATGAAGGCCACATGTTAAGTCAATGTTGAGCACGAACATACTTACACATCGTGGTCATATTGGGTTGTAGAATGAGCCTCTCCATGGAACTAGAAGTCTGCACACAATCAAGTTCTACAATTGATCTGAGTTATATGCATGTGTCCAAGCTACTGAAGAGACAAAAGTGTGTGGTAATATGAGCCTCCTCTCTGAGGTGAGGTCTGAGTTACGCTTGTGGAAAGGCTTGAGTGTTTAAGGTCGAGACCTGAAGCAACTTTTTGAGGTAGTGGCCTAATATTGACCTTGTTACAGACCTTTCCTAGTTGACCATGATCAAATATTAAGTTTGAATTGATTCTCTAATAAATGGTTTGGTAACAAAGAAAGGATAGATACTAGCAAATCAAAATACATGTCGAAGAAGAAAGGCAAAGAAGGAGAAATCTAAAAAGTCCATCTGCTAAGTTAAGCAAAATCTTTGACCTACTATCAAAGCTTGAGAAGGAATGTGACCAGGGCTGAAGTTTAATAGTTGAGGTATATATTGTCATGTATGTAATCATTCCTTTTAAAGGAGAGCTCTGTCAGGATCAGTAAAGGTCTAGCTTGAAAGGAATGAATCTCTTTATCCTGAAATTTGCTATACTCTTCAAGATTAGATATGATGAAGTCCCCTCGTCTTTCTAAATTGTTATTCCTCAAGGAAATACTATTAATACGTGATATAAAAGTTTCCTTGATATGACAAAAGGAAAATACAATGATAGATATCTGAGAATTTCAAAATTGGTGTCTGCTTGAAATCCATGGACGAGAGGCATGTATAATCCTTAATCTCAGGCCATTTTGAAGGACAAATTGTAGTCTTGCATCACAATATCATTGAAATGAATATATCAATATGCCACAATCTGAAGATTGTATTATATGCATCATCTGAAGGACAATTGTAATGATGAATTCAAGTATGGTTTGGGTTAATCCTGAAACACAGAAGATAGAAATCTTGTTTATCAAAGTCACAAAGTATTTTCTATTGAAGCGTCTAAGATTACAAATTTCCTTTCAAGATTGAAAGGTTTAAGTACAAAACTTGTTTATTATTGTGACATGAAAAAAAATTGTCTTCGCAACACTTCAGCCATGTATTCTAGAAGGAACCCCAATTCAATGAAAAAGAGGTTGAGTCCCTCTTCAAGATCAAAGTTATTTGCTAATATTGGATGAAATTGTTCATGAGAATTAAATATCATATGTACAATATGTTGCAACTCTAAAGGTTGATGTCTTCTTTTGAGGTACACTCCACTATGATTCTTTGAAGAATAAAAAATGAAATTTATCAAAGGATATCAGGACAAATGCATTAATTTAAATATGGAATATGAAACATCTTGAAATGATTCAGTGTGAATTCCTCAAAATGTTGACCAATATGTATATTTTAAGATACGACAAAATCTCTTACTCAATGAAGTATGAATTAAAAAACTTATAGAATATACCACATTATAATCTAAACTTGGAATTACAAGATTTGTTGTCATGAACCTCATAAATCCCTAAAAAGATGCATTGTACATGTTGGTGATAAGGCATGATTTGAGTATTAAAGTGATAAATTATTCAATGGGTATATAGATGTTTCTACTACAATGAGTTTGGGAAACTAATTTTGGAATTACCAAGAAATATCAACAAGGACAATATGAGTCTAAGAAGGGGAGGATAGATTGCTTTCACTAATAGAGGAAACCCTAGCTCCTGTAAGAATGAGGATGTGGACAAGGTTGTTTTTCAAGTTGGATGCAAGAAAGTTGAGATCAACAAGGAGTTAAAATGTTCTCAAAAGATAAGTTTTTTTTCTTGATTATTACTATTATTGTTATTAGTCTCTTATTATTGAATATCTTGTGTGGTTGTATTTGTTCTTCCATGGCCTCCTAGTGAGGATTGCAAATCTAGAATGAAGGCTGCAAAGGTTATGGAAATCGATGAAGAAAAATGGAAGAACATAGTGACAAAAGACTCATGATTGGATGAGATTTGGATTTAGAGGGAGAAAACAATATTAGCTTGATTGAAGTATGTTTTGATCCATGATGAAAATAAGTCAGTTGTGACTTCCAAGATGTAGATAGCTAGAAGTATCAAAGAATAATGTTGATCCAAGGTTGTTGAAGGCGAGCCTTTGTTTTGTTGTTGTATGTATATGATTTTTTTTTTTACAGGGGCTGAGTTCTTATTGTCCAGTGTGAGATGGAGTTGATTTATGAATTTGAGATGAAGGATATTAGTATTATGCATTAGTATTTGGGATTAGAAAATTAGAAAAATCCTAATGAAATTTTTGTTGGATAAGGCAAGTACACTATTAAGATCCTTCATAAATTTGGCATAATGTACTACAAGTCAATGGATACTCGAATGGTAACAAATTTGAATAAAATACGAGATTGTGATTATGATTTGATCAATTCCTCTATGTATCAAAAATTGATTGGCTCGTTGAACTATCTTGTGAACATCAAACCTAATATTTTCTATGTTGTGAACACATGGATCCAATTCATGGTTGAGCCCCAACATGTGCATTGGGTTGCAGCAAAACTTATATTAAGATATATGCATGGAACCATTTACTATGGTCTGAGATTTCTTTCTAATGGAAAATGGGAACTGCATGGTTTTACTGATGTTGATTGGGCTAGATGGTCTGGTGATAGAAAGAACACTTATGGGTTATGTTTTAGTTAGGGCTCTGTTATGATTTCATTATCTAGTAAGAAGCAAACTCTTGTTTCTCTTAGTATGATTAAGGTTGAGTACATTGTTTCCTATTCAACCTATTGTGAAGATGTGTGGCTTCAAAAGTTATTTGTTGGATTGTTTGATCAAGTGTTAGAATCGACCACTGTATATTGTGTTAATCAAAGTTGTATAAAGCTTTGTGAGAACCTAATTTTTCATAACAATTTGGAGCACTATATATGGGATATTTTGCAAAGAAGAGTTGTGAGGCTCAATTACATTTCTATTGATGAGAGTTGATGTTTTTGAATAAGACATTATCCTGGATGATGTTTTCTTGCTTCTATGAGAATCTTGGAGTGGCAGATAATTCTTCTTGCAGAGAGAAAGCTTTGGTTGTATAACATCATGAATATTCCTTGGTATGTAGCTGAGACGCCTTAGATTATGGTTTGGAAGATTGTCACTCCCTTAGGTCATTTGATTGAGAGGCTAGTGAGTTTAGTTGGGGAGCTTGGTTATGAGGAATGAAGTGATCCCTTAGGTCATGATGATTGAGAGACCAAAGAGTTTGTTCGAGGAAACTAGTTTTGTGATCTCTCCCTTAGGTAGTTACCGGGAGACCAATGGATTGGACGGGGAGATTGATCTTGAGTCCACTTCCTTAGGTCGGGTTGATGTCTAGAATTGTGTTGGAAAACATTTGGTTGAACCACCACTAAAAGAGAGGATGGAACGAGTGGAGTTTTCATTCAATTGTTTATGGTTATAAAGATTTTTGGAGGGAGGTGAAAGAAAATAACATATAACCATTCGATTATTTATTAAATGTAATGTAAATTGTATTTAGAGATGCTTTTATTTTAAGGGTTAGTTCACTTAGTTATCAAAGTCTAATTAGAGCCATGTAAATAATAAAGAAAGTAGGAAGAAAAAACAAACATTGATCCTTGCTATATATGTGTTTTAGTTATCGAAAAAAGAGAGGAACTTAATATAAATGGAGGGGTAAGGGGAGATACTATTTGGACAATAGAAGACCCAAAACACCTACAAGAGAACCCATGTGATTTTATCTTCTTACAAAAATACTAAGTGCTAATATCTACTTGCAAAATACATGGAAAACTACCTTCGACAAAAATCAATATGTACAAAATACAAGAGATATCTAGGGGAAAATATAAAGATTTTACCAAATATGATATATCCAGTGAACTCCTGATCTAACTATGGATCTAGTATGAGTCGAGAGGGATCAAATTTCTTCAGGTGCATACTTATTTTAGAGTGCAAAACACAATGTGTAATTTTTCTTTGTTTAAAGTAAGTGTGTGTGTGTGTGTGTGTGTGTGTGTGTGTGTGTGTGTGTGTGTGTGTGTGTGTGTGTGAAGTTGATATTGACATAAATTAGTTAACATAGATCTTCAAATAGTTTATTTAAATCCCATGTCGAAATATTTTTGAAAAGTATAAGATTTAAACATCTTAATCACAAATTTTGTCTACTTCTAATTTCTTTACATGAAATCATATTAAGTCATATGGATAACTAACTAAACATGCATAGCATATTCATATTTGATTTTTATTATAATCGACATTTCTTTTCTCTTTAGAGAATAGTTTATTTTTATTATTTTATGAATTCCATGTGTCAACTCCATGTTGAGCACGAACATACTTACACATTGCGGTCATACTGGGTTGCAGAACGAGCCTTCCGGCTCAACTAGAAGTTTGCGCGCAATCAAGTTCTATAACTGATTTGATTTCTATGCATGTGCCTAAGCTACAAAAGAGACCAAATTATGTGGTAATATGAGCCTTCTCTCTGAGGTGGGGTCTGAGTTACCCCTATGGAAAGGTCTGAGTGTTTAAGGTCGAGACCTAAAGCAACTTTTTGAGGTAGTGGCCTAATATTGGCCTTGTTACATACCTTTCCTAGTTTATCATGATCAAATATTAAGTTTGAATTGATTCTGTAAGAAATGGTTTGGTAACAAAAAAAGGATTGATACTAGAAAATCAAAATATGTGTCAAAGAAGAAAGGTCTAGAAGGAGAAATATGAAAATGCCATGTGTTAAGCTAAGCCAAATATTTGACCTAATGTCAAAGCTTGAGAAGAGTGTGACCAGGATTGAAGTTCAATAGTGGAGGTATGTATTGTAATCTTTGTAATCATTCTTTTTAAAGGATATCTTTGTCAATATCAATAAAGGTTTACCTTAAAAGGAATGAATCTCTTTATCTTGAAATTTGCTAGACTCTTCAAGATCAAATATGATGAAGTCCCCTCCTCTTTATATTGTGTTAGTCCTCAAGGAAATACTATTAATATGTGATATAAAAGTCTCCTTAATATGACAAAGGGAAAAGACCATAATAGATATCTAAGAATTTGAAAATAGGTGTCTCCTTGAAATCCATAGACGAGAGGCATTTATAACCCTTAATATCGAGCCCTATTTGAAGGACGAATTGTAGTCTTGCATCACAATATCATTGAAATCAATATCAGATGCCACAATCTGGAGATTGTATTATATGCATCATCTAAAGGAAAATTGTAATGAAGAATTCAAGTATAACATGGGTTAAGCCTAAAATGTTGAATATGGAAATTTTTTTTATCAAAGTCACAAAGTATTTTCTACTAGAGCTTCTAAGATTACAAATTACCTTTCAAGATTGAAAGGTTTAATTACAAAACTTGTTTGCTATTGCGACATGAAAAACAAAAATTGTCTTGAAAACACTTGAGCCATGTATTATTGAAGGAACCCTAATTCAATGAAAAATAGGTTGAGTCCCTCTTCAAGATCAAAGTCATTTGCTAATATTGGATGAACTTGTTCATGAGAATTAAATATCGAATGTACAATATGTTGCAACTCTGAAGGTTGATGTCTTCTTTTGAGGTACGATTCATTATGATTCTTTGAAGAATAAAAAATGAAATTTATCAAAGGATATCAGTACAAATGCATTAATTGACATATGTAATATGAAACATCTTGAAATGATTCAATGTGAACTCCTCAAAGTGTTGACCAATATGTATATTTTAAGATACGACAACATCTCTTACTCAATGAAGTATGGGCTAACAGACTTATAGGAGATACTACATTATGATCTAAACTTGGAATTACAAGATTTGTTGACATGAACCTTATAAAGCCCTAAAAATATGCATTTTACATGTTGGTGATAAGGCATGCTTTGAGTCCTAAAGCAATAAATTATTAAATGGGTATATGGATGTTGCTACTAAAATGAGTTTCAGAAATCAATTATGGAATTACCAAATTATCAACAAGGACAATATGAGTCTAAGAAGGGTAAGATAGATTGCTTCCACTAATAGAGGAAACCCTATGTCCTAAGGGAATTATGATGTGGACAAGGATGTTTTGCAAGTTGGATGCAATAAAGTTGAGATCAAGAGGGAGTTGACATGTTCTCAAAAGTTAAGAGTTTTTTCCTTGATTATTACTATTATTGTTATTAGTCTCTTTTCTATCTTGCTTGGTTGTATTTGTTCTTCCATGGCCTCCTAGTGAGCATTGGAAGTTTGTAATGAAGGTTGTCAAGGTTGTGGCAATCGATGTAGCAAAATGGAATAACATAATGACAAAAGCCTCGTGATTGGATGAGATTTAGATTTACAGGGAACAAACAAGAATATCCTAATTGAAGCATGTTTTGGTCCATGATGAAAATAAGTCAGTTGTGACTTCCAAGATGTAGATGGCTAGATGTCTTGAAGAATAATGTTGATCCAAAGTTGTTGAAGGTAAGCTGTTGACTTTTTTGTTGTATGTAGATGATTTATTTTTTATGGAGGCTAAAGTTCTCATTGTCTACTATGAGAGGGAGTTGATTTCTAAATTTGAGATGAAGGATCTTAGTCTTATGCATTACTATTTGGGATCGGAAATTTGGAAAAATCCTGATGAAATTTTTGTTGGACAAGGGAAGTACATTATTAAGATCCTTCATAATTTTGCATAATGATTTGCAAGTCCATGGATACTCACATGGTAACAAATTTTAAGAATATAGGAGATTATGATTATGATTTGATTGATCCCTCTATGTATCACAAATTGATTGCCTTGTTGAACTATCTTGTGAACACCAGACCTAATATTTGTTATGTTTTGAACACATGGAGCCAATTCATGGTTGAGCCCCAACATGTGCATTGGGTTGCAACGAAACATATATTGATATATCTACATGGCACCATTTACTATGGTATGATATATGTTTCTAATGGAAAATGGGAACTACATGGTTTTACTGATGTTGATTCGGCTAGATGCTCTGATGATAGAAAGAGCACTTATGGGTTATGTTTTAGCTAGGGATTTGTTATGATTCCATGGTCTAGTAAGAAGCAAACTTGTGTTTCTCTTAGTACGATTGAGGTTGAGTACATTTTTGCCGATTCAACCTATTGTGAAGCTGTGTGCCTTCAAAAGTTGCGTGTTGGCTTGTTTGATTAGGTGTTGGAATCGACCATTGTATATTGTGATAATCAAAGTTGTGTAAAGCTTTGTGAGAACTTGATTTTTCATAACAAGTTGAAACACTATATCTGGATTTTTTGCAAAGAAGAATTGTGAGGCTCAAATATATTTCTATTAATGAGAGTTGATGTTTTGAATAAGGCACTATCCTGGATGATGTTTGCTTTCTTCTATGAGAAGCTTAGAGTGGCTGAGAATTCTTCTTGCAGAGAGAAATAATTGATTGTATAACATCATGAATCTTCCTTGGGATGTAGCTCAGAGGCCATAGATTATGGTTTGGAATATTGGCACTTCCTTAGGTCAGTTCACTAAGAAGCTAGTGACTCTAGTCGAGGAGCTTGGTTCTGAGGAATGAAGTGATCCCTTAGGTCATGATGACTGAGAGACCAAAGAGTTTGGTTAGGGACACTAATTTTGTGATATCTCCATTAGGAGACCAGTGGATTTGCAAGAAAATTGATCTTGAGTCCCCTTCCCTGAGTCGGGTTTATTTTTGGAATTGTGTTGGCAAATATTTGGTTGAACTGCCACTGAAAGAGGGGATGGAGAGAGTGGAGTCGTAATTCAATTGTTTATGGCTATTAAGATTTTGGGAGGGAGGTGAAGGAAAATGACATATAGCCATTAGATCATTTATTAAGTATAATGTAAATTTTATTTAGATATGCTTTTATTTTAAGGGGTAGTTCACTTAGTTATCAAAGTCTACTTAGAGCCATGTAAATAATAAAGAAACTAGGAAGCAAAAACAAGCATCGATCCTTACTATATATGTGTTTTAATTATGGATAAAAGAGAGGAACTTAACATAAATGAAGCAAGGGTAAGGGGAGATACTATTTGGACAATAGAAGACCCAAAACACCTACAAGATAACCCATGTCAGTTTATCTTCTTACAAAACTCCTAAGTGTTAAGATCTACTTGCAAAATACATGGGAAACCCCCTACGATGAAAATCAATATGTACAAAATACAAGAGATGTCTAGGAATATAAAGATGTTACCAAATATGATATATCAAGTGAACTCTAGATCTAACATGAACCGAGAGGGATCAAATTTCTTCAGGTGTAAACTTCTTGTAGAGTGCAAAATACGAAGTGTATTTTTTCTTTGTTTAAATTGTATATGTGTGTGTGTGTGTGAAGTTGATATTGACATAAATTAGTTAACATAGATCTTCAAATAGTTTATTTAAATCCCATGTTTAAATATTTTTGAAAAGCATAAAATTTAAACATCTTACTCACAAATTTTTTCTACTTCTAATTTCTTTACATGAAATTATATTACGTCATATGGACAACTACCTAAACATGCATAGCATATTTGTATTTTCTTTTTAATATAGTCAACATTTCTTTTCTCTTTGGATAATATTTTATTTTTATTATTTTATGAGGGCCATGTGTCAACTCCATGTTGAGCACACACATACTTACACATCGTGGTCATATTGGGTTGTAGAATAAGCCTCTTAGTTGAACTAGAAGTCTGCACGCATTCAAGGTCTACAATTGATTTGAGTTCTATGCATGTTTCCAAGCTACAAAAGAGACCAAATTATGTGGTAATATGAGCCTTCTCTCTGAGGTGAGGTTCGAGATACCGATGTGGAAAGGCCTCAGTGCTTAAGGATGAGATATGAAGTAAATTTTTGAGGTAGTGGCCTAATATTAGCCTTGTTACAGACCTTTACTAGTTGACCATGATCAAATATTAAGTTTGAATTGATTCTCTAAGAAATGGTTTGGTAACAAAGAAAAGTTCAATACTAGAAAATCAATATACATGTCAAAGAAGAAAGGTTGAGAAGGAGAAATCCGAAAATGCCATGTGCTAAGCTAAGAAAAATCTTTGACCTAATGTCAAAGCTTGAGAAGGAGTGTGACCAGGACTAAACTTTAATAGTTGAGGTATGTATTCTAATCTTTGGAACCATTCATTTTGAAGGAGATCCCTGTGAAGATCAGTAAAGGTCTAGCTTGAAAGGAATGAATCTCTTATCCTGAAATTTCCTAGACTCTTCAAGGTCATATATGATGAAGTCCCCTCATTTTTATAAATTGTTAGTCCTGAAGGAAATACTATTAATATGTGATATAAAAGTTTTCTTGATATGACAAAAGTAAAATACAATGATAGATATCTCATAATTATAAAATTGGTGTCTCCTTGAAATCCATGGATAAGAGGCATGTATAACCCTTAATCTTGGGCCCTAATTGAAGGATGAATTGTAGTCTTGCATAAAAATATCGTTGAAATCAATATATCAGTATGCCACAATCTAAAGATTGTATTATATGCATCATCTGAAGGAAAATTATAATGACGAATTCAAGTATGACTTGGGTTAAGCCTGAAATGTTGAAGATGGAAAGTTGGTTGATCAAAGTCACAAAGTATTTTCTATTGAAGCTTCTAAAGTATTAGGGTAATTTTGACATCTAGA
Organism: Pinus taeda; assembly: GCA_000404065.3. Lineage (NCBI taxonomy): Eukaryota > Viridiplantae > Streptophyta > Pinopsida > Pinales > Pinaceae > Pinus > Pinus taeda. Next base: position 196,488 of record APFE030458188.1, read on the forward strand.
ATGGGCCTCCTAAGCAAAATGTACAACCAAAATAAAATTTCTAAGGACCAATAGGATTCAAGATGATGATGTCAACCATGGGGGACGATTCAACTTTTCTGGAGTAAAAAAGTAAAAAGATTAAAATTAATAAAATAATAAAACTATTTTTTTAACTTGTATTTTCAACTTATCTCCCTAAGGTTTTACTCAAATTTCTAGCTAGAGTGCTCGTTGGATGCAAAATCTAATTCCTCATCCAAAGAGTGCCCATGTTGCATACTTTTGATGGACCCATACTACACTAAAAAATGATAAATACATGAAGTAAATCCATAAGGAGATAATTTGAAAATACGAGTTCAAAAATTAGTTTTTTCTTTTTTCCCTCTAAAATTTGTTGATGTAATATCTTATTTTATTATTTCCACTATTATTTTATAATTTCCTTAGGAGGCCCATTTTAGACCTCAAAATTCCCCTAATGTGAATTTCCTTTCAAGATTGAAAGGTTTAAGTACAAAAATTGTTTATTATTGTAACATGAAAAAAAAATGTCTTGACAACACTTGAGCCATGTATTCTTGAAGGAACCATAATTAAATGAAAAAAGGTTGAGTTCCTCTTCAAGATCAAAGTCATTTTCTAATATTGGATGAACTTGTTCATGAGAATTAAATATCATATGTACAATATGCCGTAACTCTGAAGGTTGATGTCTTCCTTTCAGGTATCCTCCACTATGATTTTTTAAAGAATAAAAAATGAATTTTATCAAAGGATATCAGTACAAATGCATTAATTGACATATGGAATATGAAACATCTTGAAATGATTTAATGTGAATTCCTCAAAGTGTTGACCAATATGTATATTTTAAGACATGAAAACATCTCTTACTCAATGAAGTATGAGCTAATAGACATATAAAAGATACTACATTATGATCTAAACATGGAATTACAATATTTGTTGTCATCAACCTTATAAAGCCCTAAAAAGATGCATTATACATGTTGGTAATAAGGCATGATTTGAGTCCTAAAGAGATAAATTATTCAATGGGTATATGGATGTTGCTACTACAATGAGTTTGGGAAACCGATTTTGGAATTACCAAGAATTATCAACAAGGACAATATGAGTCTAAGAAGGGGAGGATATATTGCTTCCACTAATAGAGGAAACCCTATCTCTTGAAAGAATGATGATGTGGACAAGGATGTTATGAAAGTTGGATGTAGGAAAGTTGAGATCAAGAGGGAGATGACATGTTCTCAAAAGATAAGTTTTTTTTTTGTTAATTATTACTTTTATTGTTATTAGTCTCTTGTCATTGCATATCTTGCTTGGTTGTGTTTGTTCTTCCATGGCCTTCTAGTGAGGATTTCAAGTCTGTAATGAAGGTTTCCAAGGTTGTGGCAATCGATGAATAAAAATGGAAGAACATAGTGACAAAATACTCATGATTGGATGAGCTTTGGATTCAGAAGGAGCATACAAGATTAGCCTGATTGAAGCATGTTTTGATCCATGATGAAAATAAGTCAGTTGTGACTTCCAAGATGTAGATGGCTAGAAGTATTGAAGAATAATCTTGATCCAAAGTTGTTGAAGGTGAGCCCTTGATTTTTTTGTTGTATATAGATGATTCTTTTTTTCATTGTCCAGTGTGAGAAGGAGTTTATATCTTAATTTCAAATGAAGGATCTTAGTCTTATGCATTACTATTTGGGATCAAAAATTTGGCAAAAGCTTGATGAATTTTTTGTTGGAAAAGGCAAGTACACTATTAAGATCCTTCAAAAATTTGGCATAATTTACTACAAGCCCATGGATTCCCTCATGGTAACAAATTTGATGAAGATACGAGATTGTCATTATGATTTGATCAATCCCTCTATGTATCGCAAATTGATTTGCTCCTTGAACTATCTTGTGAACACCAGACCTAATATTTGTTATGTTGTGAACACATGGAGCCAATCCTTGGTTCAGCCCTAACA
>APFE030458196.1:0-12714 GCA_000404065.3 Pinus taeda
AAGAGAGGATTACAACCCATTGATCTGACCTAGCATCATCCTCCCAGCATGAAAGCCATTCTTCACCTCATGAAAAGCTTAGATCACCCAACACTATGATATTGCACCAGGAAACCAACAGCACTTCCTTACAAGATACAAGATTCCAGCCTCTGTATCTCTGGGATGAGAGATCCATATATAGATGATTGCAGGGGGTGAGTCAGCTTCTAGGATTTTGATTAGTGTCCTCTCTCTGATAGTTCTTGATTCCACTTGGAGATTGATGATCTCTACTCATCCCTAGGCGAATTCAGAGAGGCAAGTGTCACAAGAGAAGTTTCTGGAAGATTCCATGATCATCCAACTTGCAAACTATCTCTGCCACTTGTCTACTCTCGCCCATCGCACCCTACAGAAGGGCTTTCCAGTATGCATCACACTTTTGACACTGAGCAAGTGAGATGCATCGCACCCTCTACACTGGGCAGCCTTTATGGTCTAGTTTTGACCAGTTCTGAGCAGTTTTTTGTGGTGAACTTCTGGGAGATGATGTAATCAGCTAACCTTGTTCCTTTAGAGCATGAAACAACTTTTAGGGACTTAGAATCCCTTGGTTTATGGAAATATGTGATTGGTGTTGTAGTGCCCAAATATGTCTAACAGAAACTCAACAATCCTACTGTGTAGACCAGAGAGTTGGTGTGCAAATAGGAAGCATCAAAGGATAAGATCACGCGCACTATTGATCACTAGCTCGATCGGATCATATGAGGTTTCATTACTGAGTTCGCGGTAGATACTTCAGTCAGATATAGCGAGGCAGAGCAATGCTTTCTCAAAGGACCACTAGGTAAGTACGTAAAGTCTTTGAATACTTGGATTATACTGTTGAAAAGCAGATTATGCAATTACATTGATGCTCGAGGCTATGCAAAGCGGGAAAATTTATAGAAACAAAGGAAGTGTGGGACTAGAGACTAGCCCCTTGATTTCACCTCCGCAAGGGGATGAGGAAGATCTCATGAAGGTCTCTCCAAGAAGTGTGATCCATTTGAAAAGGTAGAGGATTCCACACATACCACCTCCACCCACACCACCACCAGTCTCACCACCATCACCTCCATCTTCACCCGTACCACCTCCGCCACCACCGCGTTTTAACATGGCCATCACGATAAAGTTGTTTGTGTTCAAGGGATTGGGAAATGAAGACCCGAACCAATTTTGGTTTGTGATAAGAGCCAAATGGAAAGCATAGGTGGTTACAGATGACAATATAAAGAAAGCAACATTGATTAGCACCCTGCAGGGCTGCATGCTAACCTAGTATATTAAGCATTCTAATGACAATCCGACTGCGGGAATTAGAGATATCTAACCTCCGCTAAATAAGGAATTTAGCAGGCTAAATTTAGAGGCACAGTCGATCATTGGATTCAAAGAGATCACAATAATACCAGGCAAGAGTCCTTGTGAGCTGGATTAGAGGCTGAAGTGTACGATTCGTGAAGCTAATATGATGTTGATAGATGGAAAACACCGCAAATGGTTTTTAGCATCGCTAATGCCACATTTGAGGAACGTGTTGCTACAGCAGAGGTTAACAACTCAGGAAAAATCTTTATAAATCATAATGAGGCTGCATGAGACCCCAATACAGGATCCTAACTTGGGAGTTTAGCAAATCCACGTGCAGTTGAAAAATTATTCCTTGAAATGCAGAGTCTGAAACGGGATAGGACATCTCGACCAGAAGTGTGCGAGGAAGTGTGGTGCGTAAAATGCAAGGGTCAGGGTCATGATAAAGACCACTACCCAGTGTTCGTAAATTACTTTGCAGGAGGAGGACCAATGCCATCAAGATCAAAAGCACAAGCAGGACCGAGCACGACACTTGCTCTGTGGTGCACGATTTGTCAGATAGGAGGAAAGCATGCTACAGATGACTACCATTTGTTGTAGAAGTATATGCAAAATCCATAATAGTTTCTCTGTAATTTCTGTAGATTAGTGGGACATGATGAATGCACATGTAGAAGTTATGAGCTGATGATGGATATAAACCCCACCTACAGGGTTCAAGCTGAAACGCAGAAGTTAGACCAGGGTGCAGGGATGGCACGAACTAGATTCCAGGGGCGCGGATGAGGCCAAGGTGGAGGAGGACCTAGAAGAGGTCGCAGACAGCTAATATGCTATAATTGCGAAGGGCCAGGACATTATGCCTACGATTGTAAGAATCCAATGCGTCCATCATGCTTGTATTGTGCCTTATTTAATCATGAGACAGAAGATTGTCCTATGCTGATAGCTAGGATACACGACAAGGGAGTGCTACCACCTCCCCCGACTCAAAACCTACAAATAATGAGGTCTGCACCATGCAAGGAAGATCCAAATGTGAATATTGTGCTCTAAAGTGGAATTACGATGGAAGATGATAAAGGAAAATAGCTCGAAGAAAGTACTTGGGTTCACAAAGCTCTAGCGAAGGAAGCGGAGTTTTATTTGGAGCGCACTCAGGAAACTTTTATAGAAGCCAAGAAGAGATTCGTTGATGCCTCCACCTCAGGAAGCAAAGATAGACCATAGCCAAAAATGGACCCATCGATGCTCATAATGTTCCTAGAAACATGTATAAAGTTACTACACGACAGTAAGGCTGTAAAGGGATTACAGGAAATTATTAATAGATGCACTAGGACCGCGCGTAGTCCAGAAGATTCTAAAGCATAAGACAAGAACAGGAAGGGAAATGAGGTTAACTGCACAGATTGGAGAATATGAGATGGACCAAGTAATTCTGGATTTAGGGTTGGATGCAAAGGTTCTGCCAAAGCAGACATGGGAGCACATGGGAAGACCTACGTTGTAGTGGTCTCCTATTCAGCTGCACATGGCGAACTAACAGAAGATAATACCCCTGGGGCGATTGCAGTGAATCATAGTGGATATTGAGGGAGTGAGCACACTAGCCGACTTTGAGGTGATAGAGATTGTTGATGATAGCAATCCCTATGCCACGCTCTTAGGAATTGATTGGGCCGCTGACATGAATGAGGTGATTAATCTAAAGAAGTGCAAGATGATTTTTGAGAAGAATTCTCTGCGCGTAGTTATACCGTTGGACTGTGCTAAGGGATCACAATACACTGAGCCAGTGCGCGACTATGAAAGTGACGACAATTTGTATTGCATCTACAAGATAATTGCACAAGAGCAACACTGGGTAAATCCTACCGCGAATGGACAAATTTCATGGGAACGCAAAGCCTCATGTACTTCAAATTTAGATGAAGAGATAGAGCGGTGGCAGCACCAGTTACACGAGGTAACCACGTTAAACTATAACATGATGATAAGATCACTGCGATGTGTATCAACAGAAATGAGTGATTTACCTACTTATTATGGATTAGGTGAGGTAGATGCTTTCTTGAACCAATTTGAGAGGGAGGTGCCAGAAAAACAACGTTTCGAAGCCTTGAATTGGGTACTTTGTGCTACGCCTGCAAGGTAGTGGCGTACGCATAAAGGAAACTTTGATGACTAGCATGCTTATAGGAGGATGATGCACATACGGTTTGTGAAAATTATAGGGCAGTCAATGGATCGATACAATGGTTGGGATAATTCGCGCGCGCATCTGTCCAGGTGGGTAATGGCATATGATAAACAACTGGTGCAGATGCACATGAACTATGCGATGGGAAATATGATCAATAAGCATGTGTTGGGGGGGAAAATGCATGAATGGATCCTCAAATTGGATGATAAAATGTGGAAAGAATGTTCGTGCAGAAGGTTATCCATGTGGAAGCCTTTAATAAAGTGTACGAAGCACTAAACAAGGTATGTAAGGCACAACAAAATGATTGGGACCTACGCGTACCAGTAGTCCCATGGGCTTATAGGGTGACATGCTAGAAATTGATGGGACAGCCACCTTCTAGGCTGGTTTATGAAGCAAACACTGAAATAATGATGAAATATATCATGCCCAAGCCGCACATAGCAGTGCCCACGGATATGACGGCTCATGGACCCTTGAAGTAAGGGATTGCACAGTTGGAAGAAGAAGAACACTTGGGACCTGATGACGAGATCCAGAAGGGTGATCTTAGGCTCCAAGAATTCTTAAAGGAAAAATTTTACTTGAGGGAGAAAGGCGCCATGGCAAAAAAAGAAGTCAAGAAGCTGGAGGAAGGAATAAGAAGGGATTTTCTTGATAAAAAGACTATGGTGATACAACAGGATGAGCACGATTATGATGATAAATTTGGAGAATATGGCCAAGAGTTGATCAGTTTGATGCCTTGGATTGGATCGTGTATTACTAAGAGGATCACAGATAGTGGCACGAGGTAGTTGGTAAAGTGCACGATGCAGGTATTGGAGTTAAAACGTGAGTTTTTCCTAGGAAATGTAAACGATTGTTGGTTGAAACCATATACAAGTGGCACAGCCACCTGACTGGCCATGTAAAGCACAGTCTTAGCATCCAAGGAAGTTGAAAGGAGGCATGGAACTATAAACTACTCTACCCGGGAGCTGCGCGATGTCAGGGTTGCGCGCATGAGTAAAGTGTCGGAGGGTCCACAACAATGCAAGGGTAACTGCACTGCCGCACGGGTTGGACAAAAATTGACCGTTATAGTCACTATTCACGTTGTGATAGTTGATTTGAGACCAAATGGAGTGGGAGGCAGGCAGTTAAGGTAGATTTTATGGACAATATTTGGGAAAATCTTCCACCAAGGGAGCATTAATGGAGTGGATTTGGGAGGAACAAACGAATTCGAATTCAAAAGGAATTATAAATTGTAAATGGCTTCCCCATAAACAACACTTGGCCATTCAAGAGTTGAGTTATCATGTGTCTAGAGTATTCTAAACCGAGACCTGTTTGACTTGTTGAGAGCGTTGTTTGAGCACCCAATTGATCAATTGAAAGATTTCTAGAAAAACAAAATGGTAGCATCTGAAGAAGCCAGCGAAATTAGAAAGATGACCGCCGAAGAGGCCGTGGAGGCCATGAGAGTAGAAAATTCCCCTGAAATCATTGGGATAGTCACAGAAATCCCTAAATCGCCATGCACGTCGAGGCCCAAGAAAGATAAGAAATCCATGATTCTGGTGTGAATGTCCCCTCGAAACCTGTTGCGAACGAAATTGACCATGGAAGAAAAGGGGAAAGTGATTAATTTAGAAACCAACTAGGAGGAGGAAGACCTTGATGACATCCTAATAGAAGAGGATGAGGATGAAGACATGGAGAAAGAAACCGAGGGCGTGGACCCTCTAACTAGACTGCCCACGTATGTTCCTCTCTGGAAGGGGAAGGCAAAGGTGCCCAAGGATATCGATGAGAGTAAAAGCTCTCTACAAACTCCATTGCTACCTGATGATATCATTTTCGAAGGAGCACACCTGGGATGGGTGCCAAGTTTGAAGTTTGAAAATTGGGATCTCACTAACCACAAGAAATTCCCGCACTTGGCAACCGCATAGCTCATGAAGCCGAAGAAAAACACCCTAGTGGGAGTCGTAGAGTTGGACCCACGCAAGTGGTTGCACAAAGCAAAAAATATGGGGTTGTTGAACCTGCTCTAGGTGCCACATTACCATCATACCCCAGTGACTATCTTCGTCATCAGGTAGCTGCTCTATCTAGTGCATGATGGGTGTTTGTGGCTGGAGGAGCTGATCCCCATCACGGACCACCTAATCCATAGAATAACCTAACTCCCTTGTAAAGGGGAACAACCAATAGAAATTTCGAAGGATAAAAGCAGTGATTTGGCCATCGCGAAGGCCATGAGAAAGAAATATAAGCTAGAGAAGAAAAAGAGGGGCTACACAATCTCCAATATCAACAACAAGGCAGTTAAAGTTGTGACTCAGATACTGGTGGGCAAGGTCATGTAGAAATGTCGCACGGATGATTTTCCCGTGCTGGTGGTTGTACTTGCCAAGCAGTGCGCAAAGGGGGTCTAGTTTAACTGGTCTGAATACTTGTGCCAAGAGTTCCAGGAGAATTCCAACGAGGAGCAAGAACAGGGGAAAACCTTCCACTATGCATGGATTTTGTTGTCTAGAGTGATGGTGGCTGGGGAATTGCCTGAGGACAGACAGTTCCCCCCAATTGTGAGGGATATCCTGGAGGTAGCAAAGTATGCCTCGTTGTGGGCCACTAAAGACGTGCTAAGGATCCTAGAGAGTAAAATATTTTGGGTGTTCATGGAAATGAACATTAGAATGGGGATGAACCGCAAGCCTCGATTATCGCCCACTATCTATAACAACTTATAAAGCTTCAGGGAGTTTAAGGCAGACTTTGATCACATCTACATTAGGGCATGCAAGGACCCCGCAAAGAAGTGGAATGAACTACCATACCTAGCCACGGATGATTTTATCTTCAATGTACTTGAGGTGTAGCCGCCACAGTGGCGTTCTCTAGCCATCTCCGCAGTGGGAGCAGATAAGTCTACTACATAGAAAAAGAAGGAGAAGGCAAAACTGCGGGTAGCACAGTTGGTCGAGAAAAGAAGAAAAGAGGCAGCACCAACAAAGGTGCAAGAGGTGTGGGACACTACAAAGACAACAGTAGAATAGTAGAAGGCCGTAGTAGAAGCACAGAAGGAAGTAGAGAAGGAGCGTGAGGGCTAGAAGTTGCCTTTGCCTGAACAGGAACAAAATATGGAGATAGAGACAAAAGAGGGTGGCGCAGACCTAGAAACAAAATCTACGCAGTTGAAGCGCCAGTAGCTGAGAGAGTAGATGGGGCAGTGGAAGAAGTCAAAATCCTCCAAGACTTCTTTTGACCCGATCACCCTCACTGAGGGAGATCTGCATGATATATGGGAGATGTTGCGAGATGTCACCACGAAGGCCCTCTAGTAGTTGGTGGAGGAGAATTAGATTGTGTTGGGGGCCCTCCGAGCACAGATTCAGGATTTGGGTGTGCACACTCCTTAGGCTGGTACCCTCTTGACCAATCTCATAGTAGGAATGACTGCAGCTGAGGAAATGTTGTGTTTCTGCACAACAAACACAATAGTGTTGCCAAAGGGGGCACTGGTTATAGAGAACGAGGCCGACAGGCCTATGGTCAATGCATTGAAAGGAGTAAGAATCAACATGGTTGTGCTCACTCGAGAGATGCTTTATGTTCTAAAGGACGGAGTTTCTATAGAACTACGAGCTAGGGAGGGCCACGCACTACAGGTGTTGAGTGAACAAAAATTCAACATGCAACAACTGAGAATGTAGCGCGACGAGGTAGTGGCACAAAATCAGTAGATGGTCTAGGTGGTTGAGGAGGCCTACCAGATGGTCCCTAAGTTGGCCATCCCAATAGAGGCACCAATAGAAGCACACATCCACAGGTTAGCAGTAGGGGTGCATGAGGCACGAGAAGAGATGGCCAAGGTTCAACTAAAGCTGAACCTTTAGACAGCAGAGCCACAATTGAAGGCGCAGCCTTGAACTACTCCATAGGTGAGGGAATTGTTGAACAGGTAAATCCCCTCTGCGGACAGAGGTGATCCCACTAGCCTAAATGGGGTCTAGCAACAATCACACAATGCTAACACGCAGGTTTTTAATTGCAAATCAAAGATCGATGATGAGGGCCTACCTGGATTCCAACGCTAGTACTTGTAGAAGAATCGTCGCTCCCATTTCTTTGCTTCGGCTGGTCACAATCCCCACGATTCTCGTGAACAGACACCTGCACATGCAAAGAACGACACAAATACAAGCATAAAATCCAATAGATGCAACTATATATCAGTCAGAAAAGATATAACTCAATCATCATTATAAAGACACATGAGTGGAACCATAATGATAGTCGTCTATTAATGAGTAATAGGCAGAGAAATATACAACCAAGGTTCTAACGTTGAACCTATTCTCTGGCTGGGCGAGCAGCTATGTATGCCTTGCAAAAGACCTTCTCCCTCTCAGGATTCCGGCAGCATAACCTCCCTATGCTTCACAATTCTTATTATCACTCTAGCATTACTCCAGCACTCACAAAAACTAGCTTGTCAAATAAATGAGGATAGGCTTTTATAGATGGAGAAGGGAGGAAGATACAATGTACCAGGACGCCCATTGTGGATTGGCATTATCCTTGAAAAGCTACTGAGGATAGTTTTCATGGATAAAGGATGACTCTCGACCTCTATCATGTGGATTTTTCCCTCAAAGAACTTCATGATAAGAGAGGAAAAAACATATGGGTGCGCGTTGGCCAAAAATCATTACTAAACTTAGTTGGCGCGAGTGTTGCTCTAGGACAGAGCACCAATGGGCACGCCCCCTTTTGAGGATCTCAGTCATTGGCGTGGGTAAGACACTGTGTACCTGCGCCAATGGAAAAAGGGCACTTTTCATGGATAATTTGCAGAAGATGTCTTCAGGGAACATGAAGCACATACTCAAGGGAACATAATGCAAATGTTTTTAGGTTATGTCACTGCTCACAGGTCTCAGAATGTATCCTGCAATATACGAAAGCAGGGGTAACAGGGACGGTGACCAACGGTGACAAATTACTGTGTAACAGATGCCCCCTAAAGCATGAGGCCCGAGAGAGAGAGAGGGGTGAAATGCTTTACAAGAACATATATAGCTGCCGCCGAGAATATGCATTGAGAGATACAATTGATAGTTCAAATACATGATGTACATGGTATGGTCGCAGCCATCCATAAGAGAGTACATGATAATCTAGATCGGTAGAATGGACGCAGCCATCTGGTTAGGATCAATGAATTGACTCAGGTATGGTCGCAGCCATCCAGTGAATGAGTCATGTATCAATAATCATGCCTGGATTACAACAGACACAATCCAGGGTCTTGCGCTCCATCTTGACCCAAACAGAAGTACAAGTTCAAGCATGTGAACATGTGAGCTGAAGTCGAACATGCATGAACATCGTCTGATTACCAGTCGATATTGGGAACTGTTAACAGACGCGAGAGGTACCACCAATAATGACAATGGCCCTCAAGGTAATATAGGTACAATCTACAGCGTGTGAATTAGTGAGCCGGTGTCGAACACCCGTAGAGTCATCCGATCGAAGGCCAATGATAAAAACCTCGCGTCGAACACGAAGAACCTGCCATTGAGGCATGCAGGCTCCAAGGTACCGGAAGGGAGTCTCTAGGTCACTTTCCTGGATAATAAGTTGAAGTCGACAGGAAGTGATCTTCATCAAAGGTGGGCCTTGATGTTTCCCACATCATCGACACGAGACGGAAAGAGACAATGTTGTGAACTAAGATTATATGAACTATCAAACGGAGGTTGTTTTCTTTTCAGAGGTCAACTTCTCTTGAACATATCAGTGGCACGACAGTGGAATCGGCAGTATTTGACATCGATGGATCAGAGGTCATGATGACGAGGCAATGAGCAGATGAGAGGTCAAATAAGATTACCCAAACCCACGGAGGCAAGTGAAAAATGAGATGAGATATCCCCACCCCGACACGAAAGCAGAGAAGTGCCATATTCAAGAGCGACATACTGCCGACACGACAATAATTATGGTTCCCAAAATTTTCTTTTTTCCCCCACCATTTCTGGCGAGTACCCCAATTATTTTTAACAAGCTTGATGGGAATAGCATATGCTTGTGGTGTGTCATTTCGACAAGATCCAATGTCATCAGGTTTTAACGAGTCTGACAAAGGAAGAACTCGGTGTCTTTTCATGTTTAGAGAGTTTGAAAAGACAACAAAAAAGGAAATTCCAGAGGTGTCCTTTTTCGTAAAGTTGTGTCTTTCGGGCCCGAAAAACTATAAAATAATGCCCGACAGAACTGCCCAACCATTACGATCGAGGAGTACTTTCATCAATAGTGATTTCGACCTGAAAAAGTAAAAAAGTGATCAAAATCACGTCGTTTTGTAACCATTAACGAGTTTGAAAAGACAAGAACCCGGTAATCTTTTTATGTTTTAACGGTCGACAAAAGAACTTAAAACTACCGCCCCTTAGTAACATTTAACGAGACAAGAGGAATAACTCGGCAATCTTTTCCTCTTTAAAAGGTCAGGAAAAGAGCTAAAAGCAGACCATAAAGTAACCTTTTCTCATGTTTTACCGAGCTTGAAAAAGTTGAAAAGAGCTCGTTTGATTGCGTTGAGTTGCACCAAGCCCTGTCATCATACAAAAACAACGTAAAACCCACTTCGACATGAAAATATCCCAAAAATACTCAAAAATATCATTTCTAATGTATTTTTAGGTCAAAATAATGCTATAAATAGTAAAATGGTAAAAAATAAATTTAGTTTTCACCTTTTACCTTGTGAGTTTACTATTGGAGGGTTTTTGGTGCAAATTTCAACTGCTGATTGTGATCAATCCAAGAGACCATTCGAGCCGCCGTCTGCAACAGGTAAGAGGCCTCATCCCTAGCTCTGTTTTCATTCCATTTTTTAAGATTTTTATCCATAATTCAGCCCCCTACAAGGGGATTTGTAAATTCTTAGGGTTGCGCCATTGGCGCGGGTTTCCTACGCGAGACAGCGCCAATTGTGATTTTTCCCTAAAGGGGTCGCGCCATTGGCGCGACTGTTTTAGGAACAGTCGCGCCAACCGCGCAATCTCAATTTGCCACACATTTGACCGTTGAATTTGCAAATTTTTTCCAGTTTAGGTTTCATCAATGATCTAATGACTAAAATTTCACCTTTGGTTGCAGGGTTTTGTCAAAATGGTTCTAGAATGGAAAGAACGGGAGCATAATGAGGTGGATGCCATGGCATTGGAGGATGATGATTGTATGAATGCTCTGAGAGACTGTGGCTTGAAGAAATTCTTCCACACCTCATACTTACGTGCACAACCTGAGCTACTGCGTTTCATCGTGGATGCTTGGGATACAGAGGATCAGGTATTTCGCCTGAAAGATCAGACATTGGAGTTAGATGTTTCTGATGTCTACTTTATCACTAGATTATCGCGGCGAGGTGCACGGCCCATCTTGACTGGTAGTCAGCCTTCTGGAGAGAATATAGGGGAGGTGACGGAATGAGTGTGTCCTGGGGCACGGTTTGGAGCAAACAGCAAGAAGGTAGATATTAACACGGTGCCCGACCTGGTACTACGAGTGATATTATTCACTATCACCCGGACAGCTGGGGTATAGGCGCCCCACGAGACCAGCAAAAATCATTTGCTGCTGGCCACTGAGTGTCTCCAGCCTACACTGTTTGATTGGGCCACGGCAGTGACAACCAACATTAAACGGCAGCTTACCAAGTGTAAGCGTGATGGAAACAAACAGTTTGGATATGGATCGATCGTGGTGACTTTCTTTCTGGAGCGACTGCTGATATTCCGGGTACAGGGGGGTATAGTGGCAGATCCAGTGTTGCAGGAACCGAGGTTGCATCGATGGGCAGAACTCATTCCCAGAGGAGGAGGGGGCCAGCGAATGTCCTGGAAGCCCGAGTTCTTTATCTGCCTCTGTCACCAGATGATTGTCATTGAGGACTGGCCCTATGCGGGCACGGATTTCACTGGAGATCCCGATCTTCCTCTACCTGCCGGAGAGGACTGGGACGAGGAGCTAGGTAAGAACTCTTTGTTTTTTAATGTTTTTATGTATTTAAGTTTTTTTTTTGTTAATACATGCCTATCTCTTACAGCGTCTATATATGTATATAGATGTTGGTGCAGGGCGACCAGTTGACTTGCCTCATAACGTGTGGAGAGCACAACCTGCAGCGGACCCTCAGGTAGAGGGTGAGGACGATCTAGTACAGAACCTTGAGGCACTTACTCGAGGTATTCCAGATTACGGCAGATTGGCGGACGTGCCTAGAGCATACCAGAGGCACACGGTGGGAGTATCTACTCGCGTCCATCGTCTGTTGAGACATTTGGTGCGAGCGGTGACATGCTATCATGAGCATCACCGTGATTAGACGCCTAGGTTTCCTTTTGCATTTTTTGAGGAACATGTTGTCAACGGTTGTATGAGTTTTGGACATGTATTATTTTTTGGATTATGTAATGCGCGGGGCGCGAACATTTTGACACACACATATATATATATACATATGTTTATGGTTTATTATTGTGTTTTCATGTGCTTGCTTGCATAATGTTTTATTTACAAATTTCGCAAATGTCTATCTAATACATGATTGGCCAATGCATCAAATAATGTGTTTAATTGTCGTGGAATATGCTGATATGTAATGAACTCAAAATTCCTCTCTAACAATCTTACACGTAAATACAACCTTAGAATATGATGGTCCCTGACGGAATAATGCCTATTGAGCTGGAGGACGACAAGTTGAGAATCCAGGTTTACCACCAATGCCCGAATGTCGAGATTAATTGCTTCAGTGAGGAGCTCGATTACGACACAATATTCGGCGACATTATTCGTGGTACGACCCAAACAGACACCTTGAAGATCTATCAGCTCACCATGAGGATCATATATCACCCATGCCGCAGAGGACAAGTTACGAGTACTGCGGCAGGCACCATCAGTGAAACCAATATAAGGCGTATTAGACATCTGCACAAGAAGCGAAAGACACAATAAGCGACAATCAAGTCTATTAAAATTTTGACACACATACACAACACACTTGCTAGAGTACATGTATATACAAAATGAAGTGTACTAGCATCACGCATAGTACTTTTTCAAATACAGCCCGTTTCGGGGCTGTGCGAGAG
>APFE030458196.1:13077-31598 GCA_000404065.3 Pinus taeda
AAGAACGTGGATGTACAGTCTGGTCAAAGTGAGATTTGACTCGCTTCTTCTGTGTTTCGATGGCCAAATTGGCTAGGCGACGAGTCTCATCTAGCCGTTACAGATAAAGGAGATGTTCTTCTACTGGGGTTGTGTTGGGAAGTAGCTCAACAGCTAATTTTAACGAAGGGATTTCACACTCGATTGGAAGGGTAGCCTCTAGTCCATAGACTAGTTGAAATGGAGTGAAACCAGTGGCATCCTTTACAGAGGTTCGGTAAGCCCACAAAGCAGGGAACAACATCAAATGCTAGTTAGACTTATGCATGCCAACGGTACGCTGAAGCATTGTAACCAAAATCTTATTGATCGCTTCAACTTGGCCATTGGACTGAGGGTAGTACGGAGTAGAACTATCGTGCTTTAAGCCTAGCTGGGTTGTTAGTTCCGTCATCATATGATTCCAGAAATGCTTTCCGTGATCAGTGACGATGGATTGAGGGACGCCGAATCGCGAAATAACGTGGTTGAATACAAATTACGTCGTTGTGTGACCGTCTTCAGTTAGTGTAGGCATCGCCTCGGCCCATTTAGTAAAATAATCGACGGCAACGATGATAAACCCATGCCCCCCGGCCGAGCGAGGGTTATAGGTCACATAATCAATGCCCCATTTGGCAAAAGGACCGACGGTAACAACAGGGTGCAAAGGAGCGGGGGGCGCTCGCATCCTCCGCTGGAATATCTGGCACTCATGACAGGAACGGACCGCAAGAATGCAATCTTTAAAGATAGAAGGCCAAAAGTAGCCAGCACGGAGGATTTTTTGGGCAGTTGCATATCCGGACATGTGACCACCACAAGCACCTGAGTGGCAGTCATTCAAGACTCGCTCAGCTTCCTCGTGAGTAAGACAACAGCGGAGAATAGAGTCGGCGCCGAGGCGATATAAGGTATCCCCAATGATACGATATGGTTGAGATTGATGACGAATCCTTCACCGAGCGTCTTTAGAAGTGCCCGGGTGAAAGGAAGATGTTTGCAAATATATAAGGATGTCACCGTACCAGGGGTCGAGGGTGCTGATGAGAAACAAAGTTTCATCCGGAATCTGATCCTCTTTATGAGAGGGCGAAGAAGAAGATGGCAAAGAGAAAATTAACTCAGCAAAAACGAGTGATTTCTTTGACTTGGCGGTAGCGAATTCCAAGTCAAACTCTTAGAGGATGACAATCCACTTTGAGTACTTGCCCCCCAGCAACTGGCGTGACAAGATATACGTCATGGGGTTGCAATCGGAAATCACAGTAGTAGTGCGCAGTAGAATATAGTGACAGAAACGTTGGACAGCACAAACGGTGGCTAACGCCAACTTCTCGACATGTGCATATCGAGTTTCCATATCTAAAAGGTTGAACAAGAACCATGCCGATAGTGGTGTCGGCGGCAGCTAAATACAGGGTGTAGTCACGATGATAGTTTGGAGGGCGAAGCAATCGAGCAGAAACAAGGAGACCCTTGAGTCACTCAAAATATTCTTGATCCATGGTATCCCAATGAAAAGGGACATCCTTTTTAAGTAATCGTGTAAAACCTTTAGCCACCTCGGCATAGTTTGGAATGAAACGACGTAAAAAAATTGCTTTTCCTTGCAAGCTCTGCAATTGTTGTAAGGTAGCAGGGGGAGGGATATTGACTATGGCTTCGACTTTGAGGGGATCCAGTCGGATGCCCTCGTGGGAGACGACGAATCCTAGAAGTCGACCCGATTCTACGCAGAAGACACACTTGTGAGGATTAAGCCTGATTCGGTAGTGTCGACAGCAAAGAAATATCTCGCGAAGGTGAGTAGGGTGGTCCTGACGCTTGGCTGAATGAGCTGGAAGATCATCCAGGTATGGCTGTACAATGTGTCGTATGTCATGAAAAGCGTAGGACATTGCATGTTGGAAGGTAGCACCAACATTTTTTAGATCGAAAGGGAGCTTCTTATAGGAAAAAGTACCCCATGGACAGATGAAAGCGGTCTTGTGTTGATCAGCGAGAGCAATATTGATCTGGTTGTAGCCAGAAAAACCATCCATAAAAGAATACATCTCGCTTCCTGCACACTCGTCAATAATCTGATCGATGAATGGTGTGGGGAAATTATCTTTAGGACAGGCCCGATTAATATCACAATAATCGACACAAACGCGGATAGTGCCATGTTTCTTAGTGACAGGTACAATATTAGAAACCCAATCTGTGAGTGGGATAGGATAAATAAAACCGGCTTTAAGAAGCTTTTCTACTTTGGCCTTGATCGCTGCAGCCTTTCGGGGGTGTACCGGACGTAAACGCTGACGAACAGGCTTAGCACC
Organism: Pinus taeda; assembly: GCA_000404065.3. Classification (NCBI taxonomy): domain Eukaryota; kingdom Viridiplantae; phylum Streptophyta; class Pinopsida; order Pinales; family Pinaceae; genus Pinus; species Pinus taeda. Next base: position 15,420 of record APFE030458196.1, read on the forward strand.
TGGGTGCGTGATGATTTCATGCACCACTATGCTAGGATCAATGCCAGGCATTTCTTCATAGGACCAAGCAAAAACATCACGAAATTCGCAAAAAAGGTTCGAATAAAGTCGAATCTCCTCTGGAGTACAAGTGACTCCAAGGTGAATGTGTTCGATGATCCCTGGTTTGATAGAGATGTCGATGGGTTGGGTTTGTGTAATTTTTTCCATATTACCTTCAGAAGAGGCTTGATAAACTTGAACAGGTAACTGAAGGAATCGAAATGGGAAACAAGGAGCAACCCACTGAATACAAGTCGGCATATCCTGAGGGACAGAGAGCAACGAGGAACGATGGTGGGTATCATGCCAAGGAGGTTCCTCAAGAGACATAGTCTCAATAATAGATTCGTCGGAAGAAAATGTTTCTTTTAAAGGATCCGAAGAAGTTTGATCTACAAGCCCTAAGGATAGAGCGAACGTATGGAAAATCCTGCTTGAAAGAGCAAGTTCAGAAGAAGGAGCCGATGCAGCTACGATTTCGACGTAGTTGAGTTCGGCAGGACTCAATGGCATCTGGTCGCCCCAAGAATCTACTTGGTCGATGGGAGGAACGATCCATGGATCAAGACAAGTAGAAATCATATTGACGGAAGCGACATTCGGAGGCGGGGCTGGAAAAACACCCATAAGGGTGGGATCTTTGAAAATCCCGTGACCTAGAATCTCAATTGATTTGGAGGTATGCTCCACAAAAGGGATAGTTCCTTCCGAAGAGGAAGCGAAGAATGAAAGTTGGTCGACCGTAATAATCTTCCCTTGGTGAGGGAAATGAATGATACAAAAGAAAGATGAAGCAACAGCTTGCATTGCATAAATCCAGCTGCGTCCGAGAAGGAGGTTGTAGGTTAGAGTAGCATCAATGACTTCAACTTCCATCTCAACTGTTTTCCCTTCCAAAGAGATGGGTAAACGTGAGAATATACCATAAGGACGGGATGTTCTTCCATCAAAGGCTTCCAAGGTGGTGGGAGACTGACTCAACGTTGGAGATCCAATGGCTTTCCAACAGGCAACAGACTTGTTGCAAGTTGAAGCACCTTCATCAATGACTGTACGATGGATAGTTTTCTTTTCAATAATGACCTGTATAAGGAATGCAATTTGGGGAGGCAGTATCTGCGTATGGCGGTCTAAATCAAACGTAATTAAATCCGAGTCAGCCGGGTCTACACCGCCGATAGCTGATAGAAAGGACTTCCTCTGAGAAGGGCAGCTCTGGAGGATTTCTAAAGCGGACATAGCCGATGGAGTCTGGGCTAAATCCTCAACGATATTGTAGTGCTGAGAAGCATGGGCATTTGGGTTGTAAGAAGATTTCCGGAGTACTCCTTTTGGAGGGGGTCGAGGAGGCGTTTTAGTACTAGGTCTCTCGATATGGAGAGGGCTTGAACTGAACGAAGGAACACTGGGGGAAACCTCAGGCTCCTTCCCGGCAGATGGATAATCCTTTGTTCGAGTACTGATATTAATAGGTATTGTTACTGCCATGAACACTTTGGAACCGAAGGAAGAGGGAGGTTGAGAGGGGTCAGCGACCATTTGAGTTTGCTGTGAGGGAAAGGGTTCTTTAAGCACCGCAGGGACCCCGGGAGCGCCTTTCAACAAACGACTAACTTCAGACCGTCGAGGGCAGTCTTTGGTATAGTGATCATCATCACAGATAAGACAACGATACTTGGGTTTGTGTTTGGCACTCTCCTCAGATTGAGGTTTACGTGGTTCCTGTTTAGGTTGTTCTGGCTTATTTTCGCTTTCTCTTTCTTTTTTGCTTTTTAGGTTTTGTCTGTCTTGGTGGATTGAACGGCATTAACCTCGGAAGTAGGTTTAGAAGTAGGTATAACCTGAGAAGTGATTTTAATTGGAGCATTTGACTTCTGCTTCCCAGGATTCGCAGAATTTTTCTTAGAGGATGAACTAACAGACCCAATAATGTCGTCAACAGTAGGTGTTGACGGGGCTTTGGATGTTCCTGGTCTAGGGGCATCAAGAAAATAATCATACAATGTACCTGACTTAGAATAAACCAAGTCGAGGTATTGAGCACGCGCGATATCTTGCTCTTCAGTAACACACGCTCCCATAGCAATGTCCCGAGCTATTGGACGAACGAACAAAGTCGTGAACCAATCCGTAAGCAGCTGGTCGGGAATCCAAAATTTAATCATACGTCTACGCCGTCTCCATTCATGGATGTGATCAGAGATGTGCGTAGCGGTTGTTTGTCTTAAGGATGTGAGGAGGTGTGTGCCCGTTTCATAATGAATGGGAAACTGAAAATGAGTGAGGAATGCCATAGCCAACGAGTTGAAATCCTAAAAGGAACCGCGATTGAGCTCAATATACCACTTAGCGGCAGAGCCAGTGAGATTCCTTTGAAAAAGGCGAAGCCGAATTGAATCATCAAGCCATGAATTGGATGAACACCAAAGATGATAGGTCATGACATGAGCTTGTGGATCTTCATTAGCTTTACCATCGAATTTTGGACAGTCACCAGGAATTTTGGTGGGAACCGGAGGCCAATAAGGGTTATGAAGAATAGGATCATTAGTCAGTTTGGACACATCCGGTAATTCTAAAGTTGCTAAGAATGGTAACCGAGGATTGAAAGACATCTGGGGCTGCTGGTAGGATGGAGCACCCGGGTTCCAACCAGGTGGTGGTTGCCCCCATGGGCTTTGCCCTGACGGATGTGGCCCCATGGTGTATTGGCCATAGGGATTTGTGTTTTGCCCCCCAGCGTATGGATTACCAAACGATGCTGCAGAAGCAGCATATGTTTGTTGATAATTCTGGTAAGGGGCAAACAAAGGTTGCCCTTGAGGTTGTTCATAACCGTAGTGTGGTGGGACCCCAAATTGAGTTTGAGACCCAGGCTGAGTTTGATAAAATGTTTGAGATTGAACTCCAGCTTGCATTTGAGAACCAGATGGATTGTGGGGTCCTACTTGGGGCCAAGGTCCGGTTTGAGCAGTGCCAATAGACTGTCCAGTAGGTTGGGCTATCTGAGCATAAGGATAACCTTGCTGGTACTGAGGTTGGCCTACTTGCTGATACTGAGGTTGACCTACCTGATGATACTGAGGTTGACCTACCTGCTGATACTGAGGTTGACCTACCTGCTGATACTGAGGTTGCTGTTGTGCAGCAGAAGGTTGTTCTATCATACCAGATGGCTGAGTGGGCTGGGAAAATGATTGGCCCAACTGTGTTTGAGGCTGACCAGTTTGTCCAGAAGATTGAGTATACTAGACAGTTGGTTGACCAATCGATTGGGCAGCTTGGCCAGAAACTTGGGTATACTGGACGTTGGGTTGATTTGGGTTAACAAATGATTGACCGGTTTGTCCAGTATTAGAACCTTGTTGGATACCAGGTTGAGCTTGCTGAGTGTAAGTTTGGCCTGGATTACCAGTAGGTTGTGTAGGAGAGGTGAAAAAGATACCACTAGAGGCAAAAGGGTTTCCTTGGAAGGATTGTCCTTGTAGGTTTTGCTGATGTGGTTGTTCAGGTTGTGCATACGACGCTTGACCACCATGATAAGAGGTGGAAGCCCAATCTATTGATAGCGGAACTGAAACCTCCATATTCGGTTGACCTGTCTGAGTCCCAGGAGGTGGTAGATACTGATCATATTGCCCTCCAAGTGAGACATTCAGATCAAAACCTAGGAAGAAAGAGGTCGAAGGTTGACTAAAAATAGGGGTCGAAGAAGCCACAGATACTATTGGAGGGGTTGTGACTGAGGTAACAGATGTACCGCGAGATGGTGGAGTCGAAGGCTCTGTATTTGAGAAGACGGGTGGTGACCAAATAGCAGTCGGAAAAGGAGATGATAGAAAATCACGCAATGCTCTATAGCCAAGAGGTAGTCCCCCGGTAGTAGTAGTTCTACTAACATGTGTAGATTCCATTGTGTTGGGAATCTCGTCCCCTGGCACACCGGATTCGTCAGTCGTAGTAGGGGATGGGTTTTCCATATCAGAAGGAAAAGGTTGTCGAGGAGAAGTGTATTCCAAGAAAGGGACACCGTTTTGAGAAGGTTCCCAAATAGGGTTTGAATAAAATTGGTAATCCTCGTCACCTGGAGCACGAGAGTTAAGCAGTTGTATACTTGGAACAATAGGAAGAATTTCACTGACAACCGGTATCTCGGGAGACGAGATTGGTAATTTCGCCAGGATGGAACTTCACAAAATCCTAGGGAATCTAACGAAACCAGACCCTACTCAGACTAACGCAAACAAAATTTAACCGGGTTATATGTGATCGTGGCCAAATAAATTTTAAGACACTGAACTTGACCTTTTCATTTTTTAAGAGTCGAGAAAAGGACAAAAAGATGACTCTAGTCTCCTTCGAATATTTAATGAGCACGAAGTGACAAGAGTCTCACTTACACCTTTTCTTTTAGGGAGTCCAAAAGGATCAAAAGTGACTACTCTGGAACTAGCAAGAGGTTTTCCAAACAATCATAAAACTGCTTATACACCTTGGCAATCAGATGAAAACCAAGACTTCCGTACTGCATTAATGTTCCCGAATGTTGTGTCAGTGCATTACGCTTGTAAGGCGGCAGACTCAGCTTCCTATGGATAAAAGGTTGCAAGCCTATAGGGGTCTCCCAATATATACGCGACGGTACGTGGGAGCACAATCCGTACTGGCACCTATCGTTTTACCGTGGAGGAATCACCCAACCACTCAACGGTAAGCTACCAGGTTTAAAGACGTCGGAACACGTCTCTAACCTATACCTCTAGAATATGTGCGTTATGTTCCAATGCGTTGTTAGGTTCATTCAGTTTATTTTACAGTTTATCTTCAATTATGTTTCGATTTTTGGTCCTACCGTATGTGATCTCTCGAAACTTCCTAAATGAAAACTATATGCCAAAATTATATCATTTCATTCAATGAACTCTAGCTACAAGAGAGTTGAGATCTTTACACAAACAAAATGATCAACAAAGATCCTAATGCAGCTAATAACAAGAAATTAAATTTTTCTTTTTCTTTTTCTTTTTAAAAGCAACAAATAACAAGAAATGCTAATTAATAAAATGCAAAAAGATCTTTTGTTTTTCTTTCTTTTAGGATAGCATGATGCACTTAATAAATCTCAAGAGATATTCACAAATATAAACAAACACAATTCACTCAATGGAAAATAGAACCAATTCTGAAACATCAAAATGACCTATCAAAGCAAGGAAAACACAAAGACTTTCAATGAACCATGTGATCTAAGTTCAGATGAAGTCAAGCAAAAATCAAACAAGCTAGAAGTGAATTACTTATAGCATAGAACACCAAACTTTCACACCCACTAGATGAGTGCGGAAAATAACCAAAAAGCTGACTGGATCATCAAACCATAATTTCCCACAGAAGGCTCGACATGCAAAGCCACTAGGGCTAAGATATAAAATCGATAGAAATAAGCAAACAACTGAAGGATAAAAAATAATAACCAGTCACACAAAGGTCCAACACACTTCCAGAAGCTGCAAAAGATATAGCAAGATGAAAATCCAAGCTAAGAAGGCTGGCAAACAAGCTAACTGAAAAGGTTAACAGGTCTGGCGCGACTATCAGGCTGAAACTCGCGCTATAAAGGGATTGGCGCGGGTTGTTAGTTAGCAACCTGCGCCAACTGGCGCGACTATCAGAGGAAAAGCCGCGCTAATAAAGTTTTCCAAGTAAAAAAGACAAAACAGGCGGTCCAAAGCTTGGTTTACAGTATCTAGGAAGGCCAGGAAGCAAGAAACAACAAGAAATCCAATCCAGAAAGCTATCCAAGCAAGCAAACAAGAGAAAAACTAACATGCAAGACAAACTCAAAATTGTTCAGTCCGTAAACCAAACCAGAGATTGACTGAAGTGGCTTTGATCTACTTCACTACTGCAAAGCAATAGTGTTTCGAAGGCTATCTGTTCGTACTTCAGGCTCCGTCCAAAGTTTACAAATCAAACAACAAGCTAAAATCCCCAGTGGAGTCGCCAAATTGTTGAACAGGTAAATCCCCTCTGCGGACAGAGGCGATCCCACTAGCCCAAATGGGGTCTAGCAACAATCACACAACGCTAACACGCAGGTTCCTAATTGCAAATCAAAGATCGATGATGATAGCCTACCTGGATTCCAATGCTAGTACTTGTAGAAGAATCGTCGCTCCCATTCCTTTGCTCCGGCTGGTCACAATCCCCACGATCCTCATGAACAGACACCTGCACATGCAAAGAACGACACAAATACAAGCATAAAATCCAATAGATGCAACTATATATCAGTCAGAAAAAGATATAAACTCAATCATCATTATAAAGACAATAGGAGTGGAACCATAATGATAGTCGTCTATTAATGAATAAAAGCAGAGAAAGATACAACCAAGGTTCTGACGTTGAACCTATTCTCTGGCTAGGCGAGCAGCTATGTATGCCTTGCAAAAGACCTTCTCTCTCTTAGGATTCCGGCAGCATAACCTCCCTATGCTTCACAATTATTATTATCACTCTAGCATTACTCCAGCACTCACAAAAACTAGCTTGTCAAATGCATGAGGACAGGCTTTTATAGATGGAGAAGGGAGGAAGATACAATGTACTAGGACGCCCATTGTGGATTGGCATTATCCCTGAAAAGATACTGAGGATAGTTGTCATGGATAAAGGATGACTCTCGACCTCTATCATGTGGATTTTTCCCTCAAAGAACTTCATGATAAGAGAGGAAAAAACATATGGGTGCGCGTTGGCCAAAAATCATTACTAAACTTAGTTGGCGCGAGTGTTGCTCTAGGACAGAGCGCCAATGGGCACGCCCCCTTTTGAGGATCTCAGTCATTGGCGCGGGTAAGACACTGTGTATCTGAGCCAATGGAAAAAGGGCACTTTTCAGGGATAATTTGCACAAGGTGTCTTCAGGGAACATGAAGCACATACTCAGGGGAACATAATGCAAATGTTTTTAGGTTATGTCACTGCTCACAGGTCCCAGAATGTATCCTCCAATATACGAAAGCAGGGGTAACAGGGACGGTGACCAACGGTGACAAATTACTGTGTAACACCCATCAATGAAAGAGTATGCTTCTTGGTTGCCTACATTATCCAGGACCTCATTAGTGAACGAGGTAGGGAAAGGATCATGCACGCAAGCGTCATTCAGCTTCTGGAGATCCATGCACGTCCTTATTTCTTCTTTCTATTTCTTTTCCGAAACCACTATTGGGCTTACCCAATCAGATTCTTCCATTGGTTCAATAATTCCTTCTGCAAGCATCTTATCTAAGTTAGTGCAAACCCTTTCCTTATACTTAGGAGTAAGGCGGTAAGGTCTTTGTTTTATAGGTTTCACGTCTGGTTTCAGGGTGATCTTCATGACACCCAGGTCTCCTATTATCCCTTTTAAATCAAAAAACTTTTTGTTTAACAAATCCTGGTATTTGCGAAGGAGCTCAGCGACCTTGTCTACTTTCACATCATCCCAATAGTCCTCAATCCTTGCAAATTTCGGTTCTACCTTTGTGCCAATGTTGATCTACCTAGTTTTCAACAGCGCGGTTATGTCTGGTTCCTCTATCTACAGACCTTCAACCTCACGGTGACCTTAAGTTTATGGAATATTAATCTTTCTTGGATCTTTGTCTTCTTCTTCAGCAATCACATTATAGCATTCTAGTGAGTGACTCAGCTAGGTAGTCTAATTAGGTTGGACCAGGTCCAAAGGATCTTGCCTATCCTAAAGATTACTTCTTTAACCTCTTGTAGCACTGTGTTAATATAGTCAAACCCGTCCTCAAAGCTGAACATCATTATAAATCCCTGACGGATGATGTCCCACTCTTCTGTGCCATGGCGGAGCTCTGTTTCCAAGTACCAATTCATTGGTATGATGTCTAGGGTATGACAAAACAGATGCACCCATTAAGACTAGGGCTCCACACCATAAGCCTTAGTCCATTTGGCCAGGTGATCACTCGGATCATCCCTTCCATCATACTTATCTATCGTCCACATTTTTGGCTGCACAAAACGTATTCTCATCATCCTCCTATAATCACACCAATCACCAAAATTATCCTTCTGCACACCCCACCATCTTGTGGGCGTAGCGCGTAGTACCAAGTCCAAGGCCTGGAAGCAATGTTTCTTTGGCACTTCTCTCTCAAATGCATCCAAAAAGTGATCAACATCAGTTAGCCCATCATAGTGAGGTAGATCCCTAACTTCTGATGATACGCAATGCAATGACTTGGTCATCATATTACAATGTAGCGTAGATACTTCATGTAGCCAGTTCTGCTAGTGCTCTAATTCTTCGTCTAAATATAACATGCAGGATCTCTCGCTATCCCATGCAATATGTCCATCCACTATCGGATTTACCCAATCCTGGTCTCGCGTCGTTATCTTGTAAATCTGGTCCAAATCGTCATCACTTTCATAATCTCGGACGGGTTCTATATAGCGCAGTCCTTCTGTGGGATCCAACAGCACCACCACGTGGAGCCACTTCTTTTCAAATATCATCTTTCACTTCTTCAGGTTGATTACCCCATTCATGTCAGTGGCCCAATTGATTCCAAGGAGCACAAGGTAGGGAATTCTATCATCCACAATTTCTATTACTTCAAAATCTGCTAGTACACTCCCGCCCTCGATGTCAACTGTTACCCCTTGCAGTCTCTCCATTGGGATAGTTTTCTATTGATTTGCCAGTCTTAACTAGATCGAAGACCACTAGAGTGTAGTTCTCCCCATTCTTTCCCAAGTCATTTTTGGCAAAACATTCGCGTCAGACCCCAGATCTAGGATAACTTGTTCCATTTCGTATTCCCCTATCTGCACAAAGAGTCTCATTTCACGCCCAGTCCTTGCCTTGTGCTTTCCAAGCTTCCTAACCATGTGTAATTCACCAGTAGCGCCATTCTTACCAACGCACCAACTGATCATTTCCTGCAAGCCCTTCATAGCCTTACTATTGCGGAGCAGTTTTATGTAGGTCTCCAAGAATGTGGTAATCATGGATGGGTCCATTTTGTCAACTGGTTCCTCCTGACTTCCTGAGGTAGAGGCCTCAGTGAAGCTTTTCTTTGCTTTCATAAATGTTTCTTTTGCACACTCCAGATCAAACCCAGTCTCTTTTTCTGGTGCTTTGCAGACCCATTCGCCTTCTACAGGATGCTTGCCTTTATCCTCCCCCATCATAGTTCCACTTCGCAGCATAATTTTTACCTTAGGGTCTTCCTTGCAAGGCTCAGCCCTCATCATCTGGAGGTTTTGCGTTAGCTCCGGAGGTTGTGCCCCCTTTTCACAAATCTTAGCCAACAATATTGGGCAATCGTCAGTCGCATGGTCAAACTAAGTATAGTAGTGACATGACAATCGTGTCGGATTTGAGTAATCCCTCGCGTAGTTCCTTGGGCCTCTGTAATTGTAATAAATCAGTTGTCCTCGGCCTCTACCAGGCCCTCCTCCACCTCAGCCTTGGCTACGCCCTTAATAATCACCCTGCGTTCCCCCAACGCCTTGGTCTAGAGGAAACGTTTATGCCTACACCCTGTATGCAGGTGTCCTATCCATCATTAATTCGTAACTACAAAAATTGCACTCATCATGACCTATTGATTGACAAAAATTGCAAAAGAGTTGTTATGGGGTTTGTATGAATTTCTGCAGCAAATGGAAATTGTCAGTTGCATGTTTTCCAGCCACTTATTATATAGCACACCATAGCGTGAGTCCTGTACTTGGCCCTGTCGCAGCCTTTGGCTGTAGAGGCATTAATCCCCCTACTGCAACATAGTTCACGAAGACTGGGTATTGATCCTTGTCATGTCCCTTACCTTTGCATTTTAGGCACCAAACTTCTTCACACACCTCTGGCTGAGCTGCTCTTTCCTTCTTCAGGCTTTGCATTTCAAAACAAAGGTTTTGCAATTGTGCATGAATCTGTTGAACCCCCAGATTAGCATCCTGCATCAATGTCTCATGTAGTCTCATCGTGATTTCCAGAGCTTCCACTTGGGTCCTAATCTTTTGTTGTGATAGCGCAACCCTTCGGTGGGGCAGGAGAAAGGCCATAAACCATTTGCGGCGCTGCCCATCATTTAGGTTCATGTTGGCTTCACGGATCATACACTTCAATCTTTGATCCAAATCCTAGGGTTTCTCCCTATGCTTCATCATTATCTCCTTGAATCCCACAATCGATTGTGCTTGAGACTTAGGTATATTGAATTCTCTATTCAGCGCAGCTTGGATATCTGCCAATGCAGACAATGGGTTATCAGTATTGTACTTAATGTACCATGTTAGTGCGTGGTCCTACAAAGAAATGACCAGTGTAGCTTTCTTCATCTGGTCACCCATGATACCCTGAGCTTCCCATACAACCTTTATGATGAGCCAAAATTAGTCTGGATCTTCTTTCCATATGCTCTTGAATACAGGTAGTTTTACGGAGTTCGCCATATTGAACAGTGGTGGAGGTGGCGGTGGTGTGGGTGATGGGGTGAGCGGTCGAGACAAGGATGGAGGTGGTGTAGATGGATGGGATGAGGGTGGAGGTGGTGTAGGTATTTGCAAGAACCCTTGTCTTATCAACTAACTAGCACTTAGGAGAGAAGTCTACGGTGCTCCTTCGTCGTCACTCAAAGGAGGCCCGATCAGCAAGCTATACTCAAGACCTTTTCTTCCTCCATCATGAAATACTTTCTGCTTCACGTAGCTCCAAACATCAAGGTAACCACATAACCCGCTATTCACAAAAGAGCATCGTAATCCAAATATTTAGTGACTTTAAATACTTACCTCGTGGCCCCTTAAAGAAGCAGTGCTCTACTTCGTTGTAACTGATAGAGGTATCAACCGCAAACTCTATTGCAAATCCTCCTATGATGAGGTAGAGCCAATGGTCAACAGCGCGCGCGATCTTATCTTCAGAAGCTTCCAATATTCTTACTAACTTCGGTGTCCAAACAATCGGAGTGTCAAGCCTCCACCTTCCTTGGTCGTCTGCCAACTTTGCAATCCACTTATATAACTCAACCGAGAAGGAACAGAAGAAGATTTTGTGTATTTTTGTGTATAGTTGTTTATCCAACCACTTCTCTTTCATTAATCATAGATTCTATTTTTCTTGCATCGCAAATTCATGGATCTTTCTATCCAACCAGTCTTCGATATCTTTCTTAGTTGGATTCCAATGATACGACATCACACATCTCGTTATGAAGATCCTGGTCCCCGCAACAGAACCATTTGTTGGCTTGATGGGCCCTAACCCAAGTTCAGAATTAAGCAATCAAGCGAATCCCTACGCTACTGACCCTTTCGGCATCAGTCCGCGGAGCGCGGACCGAAGTCTCACCCAAAGTAGTATGGGGGGATGCAAGAACCAAGTTTCCACACCCTGAGATGGTTGTGATGTCAATTTTCTACCTTAATCCCTGCCTTCGTGCAGATCGATAAGCCTTTAGGGCTTATCGATGTATTTACTCTTTCATTTTTCAGAACCTTCGCGAAGGTATCTGACTGTCATTCGCGCAACCCTGAACAATGATTTAGGCACTTACGTGCCTTTGTAACTATGTTACTGTCTTGTTTCCCTAATTATCTTAGTGGTTAGCTAACTTTATCATGCAATTAATATTACCCTCGTATAAACATATATTATTACTTCTGTTCAAATAACAGATAGAAACAGATACATTCGCGCATCAAATTAACACTATCATTTAAACCCAGAACTTAACATATCATAATCGGATGTAATAATCAAAGACATAAAACACATTGATTCCAAAATACTTCTCTTTATTTATGATTCAAGTTCTTAGTACAGACTCTATCTACCCTGTGCACACAAATGTAGGGGTCTACGCACTCAGCTACGGACTTCCACCCTAGGCCTCTGCGCACTCAATTGCATAGCCTCTTCCTACACTAAGACTCTCGCTCTTAGCTCACCCAAACTTACCAATGACTCATGACTCCTAACTTACTTAATTTTTTGTCTACTTAGGTCTTCTAAGACTTCCCTTTCTTATACAATCCCATGGTGCACGGACCATGGCTAGATCTCCAAAACTGACACAACATATCTAGATTAAGGGCAGAAAACCCTTTTAACTTTAGACACCTTCATACTCTGTGACCACAAAATGCTGAGACTTTTCATTTATTTACACAAAATTTGGACCTTCTGCCCCAAAACTTGGGTGTGTAACCCAAAAATTGACCCCCAGGGGACCCATTCCCAATAGCCTGTAAAAACCCTAACATATCTCCTTGGATCATATCTCCAAAAATATGGCGAGACAAGATCTAAAATTTGGACCCGAGTTGCATCAAGATTTAGGCTCAAATGGGTTTTGGTTTCAAGGCCTGAAACTTTGTAGAAAATGAATTATAGCAAAAATTCCACGATGACCTGTTTGTGACAGAATTGTGGAGCTTGCAAAAACCCTAACTTCCTAAAATCATATCTCAAAAAATATTGCGAGAGAAGATCTGAAATTCAAGCCCAAGGTTAAAAAATATTTCGGCTCAGATGAATTTTTTTTAGCATCTGAAACTTCTTAGAGAAAAATTAATATCAAAAATTCCATGATCACCTATTTTGGAGCAACAAAACCCTAGAATCCAAAGATCTGATACCAAATGTTATGAAACCAGGTCACAAAAAGATAGAAAAGATAGGTCAATGACTTAGAAATCAACCTCTCTGAGGGGGAAACCTCCTTTACATTACAAAAATGAAAAATTCTTGGATGATACATTTGACAATACCTCCTTTCTATATAGAGGAGTCTAAGTGGTCCCAATATAGTCAGAGCCTACACAACAATAATATTGTAGGGGCACAACAATAACAAGAGTGTGTTTCTATGGGGCACAATAATAACAACATGGGGACTACATGGGCACAACAATACAATAAGGGGGTTGCACTAATAACAATAAGGGGCTACATTAGTAGTATAGGGACCTAACACTTTATTTTCTATTTCGTGTTATATTACAATGTGTAAACTAGTCTTTGTTTATACTATAGGAAATAGTTTCTTTGATCAAGTCTAAAATTTTATTTTAAAATAATTCTAACTATTTCTTTTGGGTAATGATTGTAATGGTCTATAGAGTATTTTTGGAAGCCTATTTCATCCATGGGATTATAATAGGGGAACTACAACTAATTTTCTACCCATTAAGGCCCCAATGGATGCTTGATTAGCTAGGCAGGCTTGAGTCAATTTCTTTCCTTTGATTTGATGTAGAGTAGTTTTTCAAACTATCCACAAGCGAAGAGAGTATTGTTGTTTGAGCCTTTGAAGGTCTGATATACCAAAAGTTGGATTTCTATCTATGCAAGCTTTGGTAGCCTACATTGGAAAATATTAGTTCTCATTTTGTCTTCAATGTTACATTGGTATATCCTAGAACTTTGTCTTACTTTACAATAGTTCAAGTAGAGTTATTCTTGATATCAATTTAGAACTTTTATTATTTCCACTTTGGTGACTTGATGTATTTATATCTTCTTTAATCATAGATGTTAAGTTTGAAGTCCATTCTTAGTAAAAAATTGAATTTCTTTCTTTCATGTTAAGCTTGAATTGCATTCTTAGTTAATGTTTGAAATTCATTCTTATTCAAAGTTTGTTTATTGATTTAATTAGCTTTCATATTTTCTTGATTTTAGCTTGAATCTAATTCTTTTCTTAAACCTTCAATCAACATTTTACAGTAATCTTTTAAATCTCATAGATTATTTGAAATTTGATAAGAAATCCATTCTTAGTTAAGCTTAATATTTATTAAAGTGACACATTAAGAAACTAATCTAATTATTTCACATATATTAAGTGTGCTTCATTGGTTTAGGATTCCATATTTATATGATAAATGCATTAATTTAAGGAAATTAACCTTGACAATGACTCTAAAATTAGTTTTAAACCAGATTATATCAAATTACCTTGAATTCATTCTTTGATATACATATTGAATATTAGTCTTTCTATCATTTATTTCATTTGAAAGTGTTTATGTGCTAATGTTGAACCATTTTTTGATCTATATGTTAAATTCAAACGAATTGAACCTAAAACATGTGTATTTATTTGTGATCTTTGAGGTTGGAATTTTAGGGTTTCAAACTTGAACTATCCATATCTGAACTCCTTCATGTTAATGTTCACATATTTTGATATCACACTTTGATACTCACATAAGAACACAAACCTTTCATTGATTATTCTCGCTTTTGGCACTTATGATATGTCACAAGGATTTACATGAATTATAACTCTTTTTCCTTTACTTTCCATGCAAATTTTTGATAGACATATAAATTTTTAAGCCCTTGACAAATCCCATGTTAACCCAATTACATTTATGTTGTTATATTGTTATGAAATTCTATGATTTTTCATTGTACACTTTAATTATCATTATGACCCTTGTATCCTATATGCATACCAAGGAGACCTAGTGTTTCGGTCATCAAATCTTATCTCACACGTTGTTTTCATTTTAAAATGAGGTTTCTTCCTCAAAGTGGATTGCAATTATTGGTTTATTATAATTTTTTAGGTTCATGGTTCATGAAATATGGTATGAAAGCATACGAAAATAGGGTTTTTCCACTTCAAACAAGTCATTGTGGCATTTTCGCTATAATTTGTTTTTGGGTGAAGATCACATCCAATAAAGTGAATATATGGTTCATAGTCACTTGCAAGGTAATCCCTACTAGTTGTAAAATTGGTAGTTTCATCTTAGGAATATTGCCTAAATAGAAAAGGGGGTTATCTTCAATACAAATATTCTAGTGGGGTCCTCAAGGACTAGATCTTCCTTTCCAATAAAAATATTTCATGTGTCTTGTCCCAAAATAAAATTTGAGGACTGGAACGAGTGTTTTAATTCTCCTCGGTGATCTCAGAGTCGTGATATTTTTCTTTAATTCCATTGAAAAAATGTTGAAAATTTACTTTGAAAAAAAAGATGTTATTCCAACATGAGCACTTTTCGGTTTGAGGTTTTTTTTTGCACCAAAAAAATTGGTTTTTATTGACTTTTGCTATCATTTTTAAAAAATGTTGAAAATTTACCCTGAATAAAAAAAAGAGTGGTGATGTAGAATCAACACTTTCGTTTTTGGGCTCTTTTTTCATGTTTTTTGGGGTTTTTTGGGCTAGATTCTCATTTTGAGGTAATAGTTCTCATTTGACTGGTAACTTTGTTAAGAAACACAATAATGAGAACCATAAAAAAATAGAATATAGGAATATAATGGTTGAGATAATGAATTACGTTTTAAATAAAATTCCAACTTTGTGAATTAGGTCTTAAGTTAATGGATGTAAATACCTACATCACCAAACTAAGCAGGTGGATATTTACCAACAAGAGGGTTGCAACAATAAGGATACCCATAAAATAATTCACGAGTGACATGGAAAGAATTATAGGTTGTTTCCTCTAATACTCATGCGAGAACCACCTAAGATTGAATACTTTAGAAGTTTATGAAAAAAAATTGAAAGTATATAACAAAATATTAAATATGATAATTTAAGGAACCATTCCCTCACCTATAGAGGTATTCAATTAGATACATTGTTTTATTGCTACCTAGATCCTCATGAAGAATATCATTTTCTCCCTAAACCCCATTGACTAGATGCACTAAATAGAAAAAGCGAGCTAGAAAATTATTTTCAAATTTTAAGAGGTAAGAAAGTTGTTAGTGAGGATGGATAGTGACAACTCATCATCATTTATGAGTGTGCCACTGGGGCTTACAAGATTGGGTACTGTTACACAAAAATATTGTCACCTTGATTATTTGTAGTCGGTATAGGTCTATCACCACCTATACCAGCTTCCTAAGCAAGTCTCAAACCTTAGCTCTTCAGAACAAGCTTTAGAAATGAGAGAAAGACATCAAAAAGTAATGTAACTCTGGTTCTGCACTTTCTCTCACTTTTTCTTGTGGGCACGCACCTTTTGTTCAGGATATCCGCGTACTTATACGCTCTATATGTAAAGGGGAGGGTGCGTACCCCTGTGAAATTCAAAAGGCGCAATTTTTATCTTAAAAAACTCACTTTGGGTTAA